>JAPJBO010000538.1:0-154552 GCA_030068145.1 Diplonema papillatum
GCATTGAGCAGTATCCGGATCTGAAAGCTGAAGACTTTGTACCACTTCACCGCGACAAAGGTCACGAACCGGGTTCGGCTTGCACTGCAGTTGCAGTAAAACTGCGTCTTGCGCACGAGCGCGGAAATCCGCCACCCACCATTCGGCTAGATATTGCAAGAACACAACTGCAAAGCTTACTACAAACGGATAGTGTTACAAAGGCGAACGAATCATGCGAGAACCTCCCTCAACAGCTTTCAGAACGGCATAGTTAGTCAAGAAAAGGATAAGTTTGCACATTCTACTTCCGTCTGATCTGCATGTTCCCCAGTTCTACCCTTCGTTGATCTGTTGTGTGTATTCGCAACGACTTCATCCGGGTCCTATGCGGCCCCAATACGACAAAACTGCATGCGGTCCTGACCAGGTAACATCCTCCTACCTGAAAATGTCTAACCACGACTACGGATTTGGTGCCATCGAGGCAGCCATGGAGTGTAAGTATGCCAACGGGGCTTAGTAGTATCGGGGCTGCCGTGCATACTAGTTCCCGTAAAATATTTGTTTCCCTTGACTTGTGCCATGTCGGACGGTAGGATTTTCCGCGTCAGCCTCATTTCAATCCTGGAGACAAAAGCACTCACACAATAAAGACTAGCCCATTTCACGGGCCAAAACTGCCTTTGTTGCAGAAATCGGCAACAAAGGCAAGCGATGACAGAACAGCGCACACGAAGACGACCGGCTCTGAAGAGACCCGCGCCGCAAGCTGCGCGAGCAGAGGGTGCCAAGCAAACCACGAAGGAAGGCGAGGAGATTCAGATGGCACAGCAGGACGCCCGCGAGGGATCACCGAGGTCGAAAGACAGAAAAGGGAAAGCAGGCGTGGCCGGCTTGAAAAGCTGCAAGCGCGGAGAAGGCACAGGTACAGAGCAGTCCACATGCAGACGAGCAGTGAAGCGGCCCACATCACAGAGGTCTATCACACTGGCTCCGGATTACTTAGGGTCCTCGCAAAATCCAATGAAATTGCTTGCCCAATGGGACTCCCCTTGGGCACATTTCGCACTGGGGACTAGTCCCCAGGAACCCGTATCAAAAATATTTATCGGAAACAAAAAAAAAATATTTTTTATCGGAAACAAAAAAATATTTATCGGAAACGCTCCGATAAATATTTTCCCCACTTAAGTGCTTCCGATATGGTTTTGTCTCTATATTTTTTGTTGCAATGTGTTCCAAAAAGCGAACTTCAAGCGAACTTTAACCCTAAAAATGCAAGCCTGAGCAATGAGCGAACAACACCAAACTGAAAATCATGTCACTGTCACAGTTTACATGTCCGTGCTTTACATGGAGATCCCTAACTCAAGACATACCAGGTGAAAAAGAAGAAGACCAACCTGAAGAGAGGGCCCAAACTCGGCCTGCTCAAAAAAGAAAAAGTGTGGATGCGTCAACGGAACAGTTTTTGAAAGGATAGCGAAAGAGCGAAGGCATATTTTTCCCGATCCCAAATCCCCGGATCCTGCTGTCGAACAAACGTTAAATGGGAGTCTGGCTCGATGAGCCCGAAACCTGGTGTTCAGCCGGAAGTCCAGTTTGGGCATGTTGGCGCCTTGCAGCGTCCGTCCCCGGTAATTCATCCTGCCGAGATTCATCCCGGCGGGATTCCGGCGAAAGTCATCCCGGAAGTCATGTACCCAGCACCCGTAACTAACCCCAGCATCAAAGATGCCGTATACACTTCGCAACCACTCCGCACTGCATCGCAGGGCACCGCTGCAGATTGTTGTCGCCGGAAGCACGAACTGATGCAACCAAAAGTCACACACACACACACACACACGCACTCACACACACACGCGATGCTAAAGTATTCGCTTCTCCAACGTCTTGTTGTTATCCTTGCGGCTGTTGCTCCAATAGCGCAACCACAACGTCCTTGTTCCCATCACCGCCTGTGCGAAACAGCAAGAGGGTTTCTACGGGGTGAGGGGCCGCACCTCTGTCTCGTCGCATCCCCCCCTCAGAAGGGTCAACCCCCTGGACCAGATGACCCCCTGCAGGAAGCAAGCACAAAAGCAGAGGCAGGTGATTGAGCTTAACGTTCCTGTACGGGAGGGTTTTGATATCTTAAGTTTTGATTAACCGTAGTATGTCCCCTCCTAAGAAAGTTCAAGAAGAACACAAACCCCGCATTCCCTCGAATGATGCTAGCATCAAACATACATGAATGCGGCAGGATTTTGCCCGAACACTCAGTTTTGAAATTCAAAAGTGTAGAAACAGCGTCTCATCCAACTTAAGGATTTTGGTACTTTTGGAAACGTGGCTTAACCCGGCTCCGACCAACCGGACATATACGTCCGTTTAATCGGGTCTGGGAAGTCCCTGGGAATGTGCTTTGAGGGTCCCAAAACGTTCCAAAAAATATAAAATGGAACCAGTTGGAGCAGGGCTTACGCTCCGTTCTCGGTCTCAGAGAAAATACGTGTGGTGCACATGTGGACGCTCAAGGTTAAGGGAAAAAAACCTTTCCCCCATCACTCAGTGGCCGAGCTTGTGCATGTCAACTCGGTCAGCTGACCGAGCTTGCACTTTAAACAGAAAAAACTCGGTCAGGCAAAAAAAAAAGGGCGATCATGCCACGACACACGAGGCGACAGTGCACGGTACCAGGATGCCAGCAGCCCGGAAATGCAGGACACGTCCTGACTGCCAACGACGCGGCACACCTCCAGAGCTATTCAGAACCCGCTGGGCTCGAATCCCTCTACGGCAGAGAGCCGAAGCTAAATAATGTGCTGATCGAATTCTCGCGGTGCAACAAAGCTGTAATGAAGAGTGTTTGCGAGCGGATACGAGTGCAAGAGTCGGAAGACAAAGCCGCAGAGTGGGCAAACTGGCTGAGAAGTGAATTGAGCACCCGGCAAGAGAGCGAGCAAACTGATTTGGCACCTCAATTTCTTATTTTCTTTTTCTAACTGAAGCACGTCACCAAAACTCCTTGCCAAACAAACAAAGGTCGCAAGACACCAAACTGATCGTCCTTCGGGATCGACGGTAACACAAAAAAAAAAAAAACGCTAACCCAAACAACTTCCGCCGGCAGAGAAACCTTGCCTAAAGAAATCAACTGCCTTCGGGTAGGCTAGTCTGACACGAGTTGTCGTCGGGGGGAAAAAAAAAAGAGGACTAACCATACCGGACACACTTAAGTGGGGAAATTACTTATCGGAACGTTACCGAATAAATAATTTCTTCTTCTTACCGATAAATAATTTCTGTTACCGATAAGTAATTTTGGTGTTACCGATAAATAATTTTCTGTTACCGATAAATAATTTTTGTGTTACCGATAAATAATTTTTGTTACCGATAAATAATTTCTTGTTACCGATAAATAATTTTCTGTTACCGATAAATAATTTTTTGTTAGGGAAGGCGGTTTTTTTTTTTTTTGGCCCATGTCCGCGCGCGCGTAAATTTTTGGAACCCGCCGGAAAAAAAAAACTTTTGCAAAAAAAAAAACTTTTGGGATCTGTGCATTGGAACCGGTCGTGAGAGCGAATGCAGGCGTAGTCACGAGCGTGTCCGGCTCGGGAAAAGTCGAAAACCTGTTCATCACACCGATACTTCACGGCGATGCAAATCGCGTAGACGTTGTTTACCTCAGTGTGTATTGACTTTGAAGCCGACTATGCCCGGTGCTGGGTTGGTGCGCTGGGCAAGCAATATCGTGATACTTTGACGTTGGTGCCAATCTAAACAGCAAGATTTGCGTAGCTTTAGCCAGCTCCTGCTGGACGCAGTCGAAGCACGCGGGATACAAGCACAGCCTCAGCCTCGAAACCGTGCGCGGTTTTACCGGCAAGGCATGTCGGGGGGTTTTTTTGCCGCTGTGGTGCGATTATCACACAGAACCAGTCCGCGGGCAGTGCACGCGTCTATGCCTTCCGACGCCTGGAGCAGCTACTAGTAGGGACGTATCTGAGACTCGACTGAGGAGGCATTAAAAGGACGCAGGGCAAGCGATGCGTTCGCGGTGCTTGCGACATAGTGCTTTGCACTTGACCGGCGGCAATGCTTGTGCCGAGGTATATTTGCGAAGAAAACGGCACTCGGACCGTGACATCGCAATGGGGCATGTCAGAAGAGAGATACAAGATTGACGGACACCCGCACAATCGACAGTCCTCTGGTTCACTGCTTTATCGTTCGCGGCGTACCCGGCGAACCGCGATCTCGAGTTTAAACCCGAGTGTTTTTTCTCCTGTGGCATCGTCTATCCTCTGCAGCCTTCGACTATGGAACTGTTGAACTCTAGACTGCCACCGCAACCCCTCGGACATATCAAGCTCATCACACTCATCTTTGAGCTCATCGTCCAGGAATTCCACCAACAACGGGCACAAAAGTGCCAACAGCGGACCGCCAGTAGTATAGCCGGTACATACGGTGTGAAGCGGTAGGTAGAGCCGGTACATACGGTGTGAAGCGGTGTGTAGCCGGTACATACGGTGTGACATCCAGTAGCAGAAAGTCTTGTGGCAAAAGTTTTTTTTTTTTCTGAAAAGTTTTTTTTTTTGCGCGCGCGCGCGTAAATTTCTGTGGGCCGACGGACATGGGCCAAAAAAAAAAAAAACCGCCTACCCTTATCGGTAACAAAACAATTACTTATCGGTAACAAAAAATTACTTATCGGTAACAGTTTCCGATAAATAGTTTCCCGACTTAAGTGTGTCCGATATGGGTTTTTCCGAAAAAAAAAAAAAAACAAAGAAATCAAACGGAGACTTCAAAAAACCGACCGCTTACTACAAGAAACAGTCTAAAAAAACTATGATTTTGAATTTTTGGGGAGTTTTTTTTTTTGGGGGGGGAACTGGGTCCAGCAACCTCGGCCTGGGCTGGAGGGCCGATCCTCTCAGCCCCGTTGGGTCTGGCTGACATCCTTTTGCAAATTTATTCGAAAAACTAAAACTGGTATGGATGATAGGGGCCGAAGCAACTAGTGAAGATGCACACTCTTTGTATCAAGGAGCCTGCACTACGCGTCGCTGTTGGCTTGTCATGCTGTGCAGCACTGGGGATCGATAGCAAGAGCAGCCCCTCAACAAGCCAGCAAGACAACACAAGTTGGCGCAGATTTGGTTCCCAATCTGGTGTTTTAGCAGATTTATGTCACATTTGGTGTGCGTCTTTTGCTTCCTCTTTGTGACCCAGTATCGTAAGTCCAGTCAAAACAATCTTGCTTGTAACTCTAAATTTCGCTTGCTTGACAAGAAATTTTCAACCTCATTTTTCGGATCTGGCCAGCCTAGTTCAACACCGGCAGGCAGAACCGGCGCTCCGAAGCCACACTTCTGCATGAAGCACTGTGACAGGGCGCCTTGCGGTCTGAGACGGGTCGATGCACCGTGAACAAAGCAGCGTGCAGCTGGAGTTCCCAGGCTACTGCCAGCTGCTGTGGGAGGCGTTACTGGTGACGTTGCTTGCTAATTTTAGACTACCACTGCTGACCGACTTTGACCGAGTTTGGCCAAAACCTTGCCAGGTCAAGCTCGGGCCCTGGAAGAAGAAGAAAAATAAAAAAGAAAAAAACCGCACCTGGCCCAGGAACGTGACGGTCAACCACAGCTTGCAAAGCTTGAGTCGGAGGCAGCACAGTGCCACAACCCCGTCCGCTCTGCCCTGTGGCTGACCGTCTCGACGAGCTGGTGTTCCGCGCAAGCGCCAAGCCCCGAGGTGCGCCAAGCCTTGATGCTTTAGTTTGGGAAATCGGTAGCCACTTGACCCGTAGGCCCGTGGCTCTGCAGTACCGCCGAACACGTGAAGTTTGGCTCCCGTGTAGCAGGCTTTCCCTGGTACCTGGTTGTCAACAGGAAATACTCGAGGGGCTGCCTTGTGCTTACTTCGAAGGAGGCTAGAGGGGGAGAAACAATACAACTACAAAATGGGTCTTTTTTGTTGAACGCTTACGCCCGCCACTGAACCCAGATTCACCTGTGTTTCGTGTGGGCTACAGCACATTTACCTCCTTTGATCTTTTGCAACTGGCAGCCTCCTCAAGTATTTCCTACAAAGCAGGTGCTTATACAAAAAGAAAATGGCGAGGGGGTGAGGGAAAGGGGGTATTTTAGCGGGCGAGGGGTCACCTCGCGACGAAATCTTAAAGCTTTTCTCTCAACCTTGATCTCTGGCGGGACCCTCCCTACGAGTGTAGTGCCGGTATGACGGGGGCCAGGCCAATATTCTCCAAACGTCGGTTTGTGCTAGGAAACCCTGCACAAAACTAAAAACTAAAAACTAAAAAGCCACTCCGGGGTAGGTTTCGCAATGAGTGACAACAGCAGATCAGCAGCAAACTGATCAATGATAATGAATCAACACTTACCAACCAAGGGCGTGTTTTTTTTCGTGCCTCAGCGTGTGTTTCGCCCTCAGTACTCATGTGCAGACGTGTCCCGGAGGTGTTGTCTCGCCTGTTTTCTCCCTTTCGGACGTGTTTTATGAACGAAAAACTGTGCTTGAGGTGGCCTGGGCCCGCATACAGGTTGAAACCCGGCACCAGCCCTTGGCAGAAACTGCCTCGGCGGTGCCCCTCCTTTCTCTCCTTCCCCCTGCCTTACGGAGTCTTGTACTCGCCTCCGTTACCGTATCTCTTTCCGTTTCAAGAAGACCCGATGCCAGCAGCGAGCAGGGCAGTGATGCACCATGCAGTCTGGTCTGGCCGGGGGAGCAAAACCGCGCTTTTTTCGCCGCAGTTCTCTCCGCCCAAGACCAAAGCAGGCGACTGGTGCGCACAAGCAGAAAAGAAACGCAAAACAAACGGCGCCTGCAGCAATACCGTGTCTGCTTTCGCTCGTCTTCACAAAGCGTCGCGCGTGGGCAGAATGGCAGAAATAAGTAGAGCCGCTGGTTCCTTGGCTTTGAGGGCGGTTCGCAGAGGGAGTTTTTTAGCGTTTAGTGTGGTTTAGAGGTTCGGTGTTTTAGGGTCTCCGGTTGACCATTGAGGCTGTGAGGCGGGTGGTATGTGGGTAGTAGGTATGCTTAAATACGGCTAGCCATGTTTGTAAGTGTTGCGACCGACACCAAGAAGAAATTCGCTTTGAATTTAGTCTTGGGCCCCCCACGCGCATGCATGTTGAGCAGGGGTTGCCATGCAGCTCGTATCGGTCTGTAATATGCGTTCTTACTTCCTTTGGGTTGAGGAGGACGTGCGGTGGGAGGGTCGGGTAGTAGAAAGAGAAGGTGAAGGGCTAAAAAAAAAATATTTCTTTTTGCGTAAGTGGCGACTGCTTGTTGTCCTCCGCAGTTAAGGTACTCTGAATACACTCTGGCATCGTGGCTGGTTATCTGGTCGTAGCTCCTGGTTTGCGGTGTTTAGTTTTGCACCACGGTTTGTGGTGTCGTAGGCTTGTAAATTGTGGTTTGTTCGGAGTCTGTCCGTCGCTGTGACAGTACGGGCAAATCTCCCTTTTGCCTGCTGAGCTTGCAGGCGTGGTGCTGTGGCGTGGTGGTGTGCGTCGTAGTTTCTTCTTGCAAAAACGCAGGTGGATGCTCAGGCCGTGAATGCCTTTTATTGCAGTGCCAGTTTTCGTCGTTCGTGTGTGGCAGTTCGGACATTGGAGTGCCTCCGTGTCGGGCGTGTGGCCCGGAGTAGGCTCTAGGCCACGCATTTCTTCGAGAATTTGTTGGGTTGGCGTGGCAGTGCCGCTGCTCTTGTCGGATGATGGGACGACGGTGGTGGATTGAGAGCTGCGTTGTGCGGTTTCGTTCCCCGTGCGCGTTGGGGCCTGAAGTGCGGCGTGCGGTGTTGAGTTTGTCATTGCGTCGTCGTCGAGGTGGCAGGGAACCGGTTCGTGTACAGGTTCTGTTGGGTCAAACGTATAGAAGAGTACATTCGTACTCTGGTCGGTGTAGCCGCGATTGGCTGAATGCGTGACGTTGGCGTTGTCGAAGTGTGTCCATCTTGCGTCATTGTATGGGGTATCGTTTAACACGTGTACAGTGTAGTGTCCTGCGTTGTCTCGTCCTGCGTGGGCAACAACTGCTCTGAGCTTCAGCGGTTGTGCCTGGTTAGGCACCAGCAGCGTTTGGTCAGCTGCAACCGCTTGGCGATTCTCCCTTGTGTGCTGATTACGTGTTATGCGTAGAACGAGGCTTCCTTGTATCCTGCTGATGCCGTGTTGCATGGTCGTCTTATTGGAGGTTCCGCACTCGCATCTGTACGTGTCCGGTTTGTGTGGGGCACAGTGGAAGTCCAGGCATCCTTGTACCGTGCTTGCAACAGGGGCGATGACAGCCATGTCGTTCCAGTGACCGTTCGTGTTGTTGTGCTTGCATTTGGCACAACGCGTTGTCGTCGAGTACCAGTGTCGTATGGCGTCGAAGTTGTCAGACTCGCCTGGTTGACAGCATGTGTGTTCTGCGTTTTCGTCTACGATTGACGCGAGTACCACCCTCATTGCTTCCTCAAAGTCGTGTTGTTGGCCCGCTTCGAAGGGATGTTTCAGGTTCTGGTGCAGTCTAACGACGGTGTCCGGTGTTCTTATCCGCTGTGTCCAGTCGTACGCAGCCAAAGTGCATTCCCCTGTTCTGTGTGCTGCACATGTGACGTATTTCGATA
Source organism: Diplonema papillatum (assembly GCA_030068145.1). NCBI lineage: Eukaryota > Euglenozoa > Diplonemea > Diplonemida > Diplonemidae > Diplonema > Diplonema papillatum. The sequence continues at coordinate 8,618 of JAPJBO010000538.1, forward strand.
TCTGTTCGGCGAGGTTGGTGGCCGAGATCACGTTAAGTACCGCTTGTAAATAGCATGTATTTACAGCTGACAGGGTTTGCCGCATCGTGGTCTTGGGGTTCCTTGTTCTGGTAGTTACTCTGTTGGCGGCGAAGGCGGCGATTGCTGCGGCGACGGTGATTGGAGCGACGATGCTTGTAACTCGTTCGGCGACTGTAAGCGGTCTAGGCGGTTGCAAGGGCTGCGAGTTGCGGGAAGACGGTTCGCTGGCTAGGTCTAGAGGGATGAAGTTCGTCGGTTTGTGTTTTCCTGCGTACTCGGGTTCGTCGATACGCTGTTTTCCGGCTTTGTGTCTGGCAATCGAGAACCCGAGGAACGGCTTGAGTTGATTCAGCAACCGTGGCAGGTTTGCGAACTCTTCAGTCAGCCAAGCGTTCCAAGGTGCGTACAGGATACGCGGGTTGTGCCCTCTCTCGATCATGGAGTACACGCTCCTTTGAATCTCCACGCGCAAGTCTTGCCAGTGGTTGGTCTGTCGTATCGCTCTGATGAGAGCGCCTTTGAAAATTCCACTGGCTTGCGACTTGGGGGCTGTGGAGAGCTCGTGGGTGTAGCGTGTTCCGTAGTTCTTTGGCTGGATGGAAAGGCGTATGTGGGGTGCATGGGGTGGGTCAGGTCGTTCTACTCGTATGCGTACTCCGAGAAAAACGACGTCGTCGTGTGCCGTTGTGGTGTTCTTGTAGCGCATATGGTAAAGGTGTTGAGGTGGAGGTGTCGTCCCCCAGTTGAGGAAGTCATCGATGAAGCGGAGCGTATGCGCGTGTGCTTTCGCCTCTTCGATCTTGCCTTCTTCTACGAGCTTGTCAAAGTAGGCTTTTTCAATCCGGTAACAGAACAGATTCGCGATGTCAGAGCTCGCGTTACCTCCCATGGGAATGCCGTCAACCTGCCTGTAAACGTTGTCACCCTGAGCGATGAAACTTTTTGAGGCAGACAGTCCTCCACTGGCTCTTGAAGAATGGGTACTTAGTTGAGCCTGCCCATCGACAGCGCTTCCCCGGTCACAGTTTGCCAGATGAAACAATTCTAGCCTCGGGTGCGGTGCAGAACAAGCGCAAGTACTGGAAGAAAAATGACAGGAGTACTGACATGAGGTCGAGATTCTGAGTCAACAGAGAAAAATGACAGGAGTACTGACATGAGGTCGAGATTCTGAGTCAACAGAGAAAAATGACAGGAGTACTGACATGAGGTCGAGATTCTGAGTCAACAGAGAAAAATGACAGGAGTACTGACATGAGGTCGAGATTCTGAGTCAACAGAGAAAAATGACAGGAGTACTGACATGAGGTCGAGATTCTGAGTCAACAGAGAAAAATGACAGGAGTACTGACATGAGGTCGAGATTCTGAGTCAACAGAGAAAAATGACAGGAGTACTGACATGAGGTCGAGATTCTGAGTCAACAGAGAAAAATGACAGGAGTACTGACATGAGGTCGAGATTCTGAGTCAACAGAGAAAAATGACAGGAGTACTGACATGAGGTCGAGATTCTGAGTCAACAGAGAAAAATGACAGGAGTACTGACATGAGGTCGAGATTCTGAGTCAACAGAGAAAAATGACAGGAGTACTGACATGAGGTCGAGATTCTGAGTCAACAGAGAAAAATGACAGGAGTACTGACATGAGGTCGAGATTCTGAGTCAACAGAGGAGGCGTTGGACCCTTTTGTGATCCTTGGTCTGCTTGGACACTTTTTGAGCCAAGGGTGCCTGTGCACATGCGGTGCTGATCGTAAGTCCTTTTGGTTACGATCAGCACCTTACGTGCAGAAAGTGTCGTTAAACCACCGTCTAGTAAGCCGCGTGAATTGTTTGGTGTGACAATCCCCGAGTGGGGATATTGTCAGAACAATAGACATCCCTGGAGGGGCCCAGAAGGCGTGCATACGACTGGCAGGATCCACCAGATTCTTGTCGCTCAAACCAGATGGGACAGCCTTTTCAAAGTCTCCGCTTGACCGTACACGTGTCCACTACTCATGGGAAGAACACTGCCGATCGACAGCCCCCTTGAAAGCTGAAGAAGGAATAGAATGCTCAATGCATCAATCTAGGCTTGCCACGATGCAATCTCTCCGGTGTCGGGGAACCTCTAATTCGTCAGATTTTCCTCGGTCCAGTCCAACCCCAAAACCTGCGCCAGGAACGGGAAGGGAGAGTTCGAACAGAGAGAGAACTTGCACACGAATCAAACCAGAAAAAATGGGAGTGGTGGTACGGCCTCGCAACAGAACCCGCTTGACTGTCTGGCAGTACGGCTCAAAGACCAAGAAGGACATCGAGGTTTGCAAACCTTGGCTCTCGCTGGAGGAGTGGGAACGGTGGGTCGAAGGCACAACGGTACGCTCGACAGTTCTTATTTCAGCAACCTTTTCTCCTTTTCCACTGACTTGGATCATAGGTGTCACGGCAAGTTTTGGCAGCCGCTGCTTAACAATACCGATACCGGGATGTCTCGAAGGCACCGAAGGCCAGCAGCTTGCAGAAGAGGCCGACCTCCTCAGGCACATCGATGCCCTCGAAAGTGAAAACCAAGCATGCCCGCTCGATCGTAAGCTCGCCGACACGTTTAGAATCACAAGCAAGCCAGAAGACCTAGCCCCGCTAACTCCACAAGTACTCACGTAATGGCTGGTGACGACGTCATAACGTAAGCTTACCTACGAGAAAGTGCATGCTAATCCATGGTTAATGTACCCTGAACCTGAATGACACCGTCACTTCAGCACAAAACGAGTTGTCGACAACTAACAAGCAAAATAATAAAAAAACATGCCTTGCCTAAAGAAATCAACTGCCTTCGGGTAGGCTAGTCTGTGGTCTGGGGGAAAAAAAAAAAAAAAAATCTTTCCGGCAATAATCGCTGGAAACACAAAAACAAAACTACGCAGTTCCTTTCGTGGGTCGAATGCAAGATCTTCGCGTTCTCGTTCTTGTGGGCTAAGTCAAGAAAAGACACAAACAAACTTCCTCAAACGCTTCCTCGAAGAGAAGACTTGATGCTGCCATAAATCACAATCATAAAAATAGCATCTTCGCTCCTGAAACCCGACTCAAACACACAGATCGTGCATGGAGTTCTTGTGCGAAACAAAGAAGCTGCCAAGCCGCGGCTGGCAGCGGTAGAAAGCGAATCTGTGGACAACACTTCGGACGTCAATTCGAACTCGTCAGCGGAAGGAATGCAAGCGCTCTCCAAGCGACGAAGGGTCGGCCCGTAGACATCTGTCCCCTTTACTGCATGCGTCCCAAGGGTTTCAACTGTAGCAGCTGCATACTTTCCGAGGGTTCCTGGCTTGTAGAAGTATCCACCGCTGCATCTTGAAGGATCATGGCGTTTGAGGCCGCAACGTCTTGGGCAATACCTCAGGTAACGAACTCGTCAGAGAGCCGTAGGGCCATAGACTTTGCAACCCAATGCTCACTATCCGAAGAATTCCTGGCTTGTGGAAGTATCCACCACTGCTCAGGGATTCTGGGTGTGTGCAACAGCTCGAGAGCTTGTCGCGCCCGGGGCGTGCGGCCCCGACGGCTTGTGGTGCGGCGGCTGGTGCCGCGTCGGGGAGCTACGCGCGGGACCACTGCCCGCGGGCTCGTACACGATCGAGCTTCTTCGACTCAAGCACGCGTTCTTCGCGAACGTACTGGCTGCACATACTTTACCAGTAAAGACTCATGACTGAGTGTCGGCTCATAGACTTTGTCACCTGCATACTTTCCGAGGGTTCCTGGCTTGTAGAAGTATCCACCGCTGCAGCTTCAATAATCATGGCGTTTGAAGCCGCAACGTCTTAGGCAATACCTCAGGTACGAACTCGTCAAAGAGCCGTAGGGTCATAGACTTTGCAACCCAATACACACTATCCGAAAATTCTTGCTTGTGGAAGTATCCACCACTGCTCAGGGATTCTGGTGTGCAACAGCTCGTATACTTCACCAGTAAAGACTCATGACTGAGTGTCGGTACATAGACATAGCCATCCAACGCACGCTTTTTTAGTACTATCAATCTTGCGGGTCGCCCTTCGATGTATCGTGCAGGCTAAAAAGACGTAGGCCGCGTGTTTTGGTTGATCAGAATTCCTTACCTGAATACACACAGGGTAAATACAAGTGGGAAAACGATCAACCGGCACGCACAAACAAAACGAAGCGCCTGTCTTTTTTTTCACGGATTCCTGGCTTGTGGAGGTATCCACCACTGCACAAACATCTCGGCGTGTGAGATTGCAGCGTCTTGGACAATACGTCAAGACACGCTCAACAGCATTTTTTAGAGACCGCAGGGTCGACACGTAGACTCTATCACCCAATGCATACTTTCCAAGGGTTCTGGTTGGAAGTATCCGCCGTTGCACCTTCCAAGCCAACGACACCTCAGCTAGTCTTCAGGCAATCGTCAGCGGAATACCGGTCTTACCGCGCTGTACGGCAGCTCGTAGGACTTAAAGGTCACAATCGCGACTGCGACTAAAGATTTTCCTGGCGAAAATGTTAAAGGTCACAATCGCGGCTGTGGATAAAGAATCTTCCTGGCAAAACGCCTTGTGCGTCTGTGCCTAAAGACATGCCGCACAACAGCGTGGGTCCAGTTTCCTGAACCTTCCAATCAGGCCAGCCAGGCGGTGGTCGAGAGGGGTCAGGCCCTCTCACTCAGAGTCAGACTCAGGGAGAACCCAAAAAGCTCCTCGCGCTTGTTTGCACTTTACGATACGTTTGGTTGTTTGTTGTAGTAAAGGGGGGGGGGGGGGGGTCGAATAATAACAGGTATTTGAAAAACGTCTCGTTATTTCAAAACACTACCACTATTCGATCCTGCTACTGTCGGCTACCCGGAACTTTTTTTAGTATTCGACAAGTCGAATAATAACACAGGTGTTATTCTTCGACCCCCCCACGACCTCAGACCCGAACTCATCAGCAATTAACGCAAAAAAAAAAAAAGCCGTAGGGTCGGCTCGTAGACCTTTGCAATCCAATGCACACTATCCAGGGGACTTTAGCTCTTTGTCTGACCGAGCAAAAAAGCCGGTTTCAGCCAAAAACCCGGTTTTGGGGCTCTGCGGTGCCTGTGGGTGTCTGAGTGCCTGGAACCGTCGCCCCGCGCACGTAAACAAGGGGACGAAGGGGGGTTGAGATATAAGCTTGCGGTATTGGTGTGCTCACTATCAAACTACGGAGATGGTAAGTGAAAATCTTCGAATTGCAGTGACACACCGTGACGCGCCATGTAACTGCAGTACAGTACAGGGGCCACTTGAAATCATAATTTATAAATTATTTTTATTTTTTGGAAAAACCGAAACCGGATAAACCCGGTTTCTGAAACCGGGAAACCGGGTTTCCAAAGTCCCCTGACACTATCCGAACATCCCTGACTGGTGGAAGTATCCACCACCGCATCTTGGGCAAGCACCGGGACAAATTTCATCGGGCATAATCCTCGCCGGGATCAATCACCGGGGATGAGTCTCGCCGGGATCAATGTCATCAGCAAAAGAACGCTCCCAAAGAGACTTTGCAAGCCAATGCGGACAATCCATAATTCCTGGCTTGTGGAAGTATCCACCGCCGCACCTTCAAAGATCCTAGCGTGTGAAACTGCAGCATCTTGGACAAACCTCAGCCGCGAACTCGTGAGGGAGAACTACGCGTGTGAGAATACATCTCGCCGGATGAATCCCACCCCGGGATCAATCACCGGGATGAATCTCGCCGGGATCATCACCGGGATGAGTCTCACCACCTAGCCCGATCACAGGTGTATGGTGTGCTAGACTCGACTCAAACAATTCCTGCCTTTCCGGGCCACAATCAACCGAAGCAATCTTTCAGTTCTTTTACCTGAACCTCTGTTTAAACGCAGGGGTAGGATTCATGAAGCAACCCTTCGGGGAAAACATGAGGTGTTTGCGAGTCAGACACTACTCAATCCAGTATGCCAGTAGTCCGGTAGGGATGATGGGGTCTTTTGCCACGAGGCAAGATCCCACCCCGTGGAGACTCGAACATACCGGCGTTCTTAAAGCACGAACCAGTTTGTGTTTTGTTTGCATTCATGAGGAAAACGTTCCAAACGCACAAACGTTCAACAGTAGTACAAGTCTCGCTCAACAGATAGCCTCCTATTTTTTTACAATGTGTTTTGTGGTCCAAACATGTGTTCCATGGCATGGTGGTTTGCCTTTGTCATTGTCAACTGGTGCAACAGTCCGTGGCTACTTCGCCACCTATCGCAGTACTGGAATGGGGCCACGTCCTGGCATTTCTCGCTCAACACGAATGACCCCTTTTTAGAGTGAAAGTACGCTTGTTGTTATCAACAGCCCATCGATCGCTGCGTCTGACACTGAGCCTGCAAGCATTTTGGCCGCTCCAGGCCGATGGGGGACGCTGTCTGAAGACGCCGAACACGTAACCCCCTCCTCGGGCTAATAGGCACGTACTGTGGCAAGTAAACGTTTCCGTTTCCATTTTGAAAGAAATTCTTCTTCTTCCTCAGTAGGAAGACGTGATGCTGGCGTCGTACGTGCGGGGCAGACTGCACTGCCTCACCATTGAACTAGGATTCCTCCCTTCCCCCCACGACGACAGGCCCGTGGGTTGCCTCGACGCATTTCTATCCTGAACGATTCATGCGAAGTGACGGGGTGTCCGCCTACCGTCCCCTTTTTCTGAGAAGACCTGATGTTAGCATCCACATGCACGAAGCAGTGGTTTGCCTCAACATTGAACTCGGATTCTCCCCCCCTCCCCATGAAACATTTTCCCCCCTAGGGCAGTGATGTTATCAAACGTTTGCAAACGTACGTTTGACAAGATTTATCAAACGCAAACGTTTGACAAACGTGCAAACGTGACGTTTGCCAATCGATGGACCGGGTCTGTACACAGTACACGACCCTTGATAGCAGTTGTCGACGTGGCTGCAGGCGACGAAAGTAAGGGAACAAGACATCCTTCTGGTTCTCCTTGGGCGTGCACAGGGAGATACAGGGAGATACTAGCCTTCAGCAAGTGTTCCCTCCCACTTTCTGGGGCCCCGGGCATGAAGATCTTGCCCTTGTGGCTCGAGTGTTCACAAGCCGACCCCACACTCGGATCCCCAGTGCAGGCGCAGCCAGCGCCTCACTCACGTTTGATACACGTTTGACATGAATTTTGCAAACGCAAACGTTTGTCAAACGTTCAAACGTTCAACGTTTGCCATGATCACTGCCCCCCCCCCCCCGCTCCTTTTTTGGCATCGTTTTCTTTACACGCGACCGACTCGTTATGGTAACAACCGGTGATTTCGCATGTTATGACATAACGTGTGATCCCATGTTTCTTTGCGCCAACCGGCAGCTGTCCCCTCAGAGCATATTTGTATCACACGGCGGAGTCCGGGCAGAAGCTGGAACTTTGTTGTTCTTCGGGACTAATGCGCCCAATAGTTGTGTTTTCTGTCCAAGCTCGAAATTTACGAACTTAGCACTGCCCGAACTGAATACCACTCGAAATTTGCAACGCCCGAACTTTGCTTCGTTCGCACTCAGCATCACTCGTAACTCTGCTTCAGCTTTGCTTCACCAAGCGAGGGTATGCCCGAGACACACCCGAAAAGCCACCAACCAAAACGCGTGTAAACCCTATTCCGACGGGGCACCTACAAGTTAATTCTGAGGGTTTTGTGACAGGGTTGACATGGGCATACCCACTGATACCTTGGGTCGGTTTTCAAACCGTCGTATAGCGAGTTTTTGGCCTCCGAGAGCGGCATGTGGAAAGATACGTCCCAAATCGTTCAGCCCAGTTTGTGGCTAATCGACCGACACCAAGAGTACGCATATGAATTTAGTCTCGGGTCCCCAACTTTTTCTTCGTGCTCCTTGCGGCCGACTTGTCACAGCAAAATCCCAGTCGTGAGCAACAGGCCTCCCACTTTCAAACGCACTTGCAGCGAAATATCATTGCGTATTAGGACACTTGTCGTGTCATTTACTAACTGCGTCGGACGTTTGCTCGTTCCTTATTCTTTGGAATTTCTTGGTGCCCCTTGGCGCACATCCTAAGCGCCAAAGGAAGAAGACGAAAGGAGAAGAAAACGGCCGCTCCTGGTCCAGGAACGTGACGGTCAACCACAGCTTGCAAAGCTTGAGTCGGAGGCAGCACAGTGCCACAACCCCGTCCGCTCTGCCCTGTGGCTGACCGTCTCGACGAGTTTGTGTTCAGCGAAAGCGCCAAGCCCCAAGGTGCGCGACGCCTTGATGCTTTAGTTTGGGAAATCGGTAGCCACTTGACCCGTAGGCCCGTGGCTCTGCAGTACCGCCGAACACGTGAAGCTTGGCTCCCGTGTAGCAGGCTTTCCCTGGTACCTAACCACTAGCTGCCAGAGGAAAAGAACATATTGATTATACCGGGCACATGTATGTCCGGCTTGTCGGAATAGCCCCACCGGGCACAGCTACGAAAACATTGGCAGCGGTTTGACATGGAAACCCCATACCAGCTGGGTTCGTGTGTGAAAGGATGCCTCCCCCCAGCGATTATCCTGCATGGTTAAAAATTTATTTCTTCGCCACAAAAAAAAGCAAAAAAAATTCAAAACAGGTCGGTTAAAAAAGGTTTTTTTAACCACAGGAGTTTCTGGTGAAAACTATTTTTGTGCTTGCAAGGCCAGTGACACGGAGGCTACAGGACCCGCAAGAAGCACAAGTGGGTTTACAACAAAGTTGTAAAGCAGCAACACGCCCACGAAGGTCGCACACCAGGTTTTCAGGTCATCAAAAAAACCTCGCTCAACGTGGAAAAAAAGTCTTTCCGGCCGGTAGCAGTGTGCCGGGATCATTCAAGAACGCTTAGCAGTAATCTGCAACAGCAGGGCGGACAGCCACGGTCTTCGCTTTCTTGGCAACACGTCATGAAACAATACACAAGCCAAAAATACCAGCGTCAAGCTATTGGGCCAGTCGCAGATTCCAAAACTGAGGCTGCACGTTGCTTCAACGATGATCCAAAGGTGCAGTAACCGGTGCTGTGTACTGCTAGTGTGACTGTTGTAATGTAGCACTACTACTGGGCCCTCAGCTGTAGCATCATTCTGTGCCTTTTTTTTTTTTTGGTTGCTCCAGAGTCCAGACCCATATATAAGCCACTGGGAGGGGGGGGGGAGGCAGGGGTTATTCTAATCTCCGGAATTCGGAAAAATCATGGTTAAAAAGTCTGTAGCATGGAGTACCCAAACATTCGCCTTCTTCGCATGGCTCTTTTGCTTCCGAAGGACAGTCTCTGTGGTAGACAGTAGTGACAGCCAAAAAGAGGTGCACCTGTCCGATACATAAACGTGCAGTTGTGCCGCAACTGGGATTTTTAGTAACTCCGAGCAACTTATGGACAGTTACGTGGGAGGAATTTTATATAGAAGGCCCTGCCCCCCTCCCCCCCCCAGGGGTACCTGTAATCCGGGGCCCGGGCCCTGAAAATTTTCCAGGTTTTTTGGCCCTGAACGATTACCAAAGGAAAAACTCTCTGGTACGAGATGCAATTCGTTTACAATTCCATTCCAGGGTCCTTGAGCTCAACGGATTCAAAAGCGTTCAAAAACGTCCTCGGAATGTATTTTTCGACACAGCCACAAAACCTGAAGGAGGTTTTCAGGTTCTGGCAGGTCTAGCTGGCTGCCTAAAGGGTACCACGGCTCAGCCACCCAAGGTCACAGGTGGCAAGGTGGGCGTTGAAAAAAATTTTTTTTTGGGCCGGAATCCCTAAAAACCCGCATTTCGGAAAGTTTTAGTCCCACATTTTTCCCAGGGCATTTTGACCATTTCACCTTAGAGCCTCCGCCCGCTCAGCCCCTATGGTAAATGCACGACTGTGAGCTTTTTTTATCAATTTTATCAAGTTTATTTCTTGATTTTCTCTCGTCTTGCTCTCCGCTTGTTGTGGAAGCTGCAATATTGAAGATTCCATCCTTGGATGGCGTGATTACCGTGGGCCTGGACCCTATCTGGACCCTAGCGCTAACCCGGGGCCCGGGGCCCGGGCCCCGGAGACCCTGGATTTACAGGTACCCTTGCCCCCCCCCCAGGCATCTTGTTAAGAACCATCCATCCATCCATCAGCCGGCCCCCCCCCCCCCCCCCCCCCCTCAGGCTATTTTCACTGTGGAGGGGGGAGACGCTACCTGTCACACTCTAAGGTGGTCACCACGGTGGGCGGTCAGAAAAAAAAATTTTTTTTTTTTGCCCCAAATACCCCAAATACCACACTTTGGAAAATTTTTGTGGGCCCACTTTTGGCAGGGAATTTTGACCATTTCACCTTAGAGAATTTGACCACCCAGCCTCCAAGGCAACTGCACTGTAGAGGGGGGGGGGGGTCTGGTTTATCCGGCCATCCGGCCAAAGTGGCTGATTCTTAACAAGAGCGCTGCCCCCCCCCCCCCCAAAAAAAAAAAAAAAAAAAAAAAAAAAATCGAATGGCCGAACCAAAAGTAGTGCTCGCACCGGAACAGCCCCGAAATTCCTTTCCAAAGGACCCGCTTCGAGCTCTCAACTTTGGAAAGGGTTTGGTGACCACGAGCGAAACGGCGAGAAAAACGACCGCGATGCTCGTGCGCGGTGAACCCCAGCAACTTTTGCTCGAGCTAAAGTCCGGCCTCAAGCGCGGATAAAACCACACCTGGAAATAGGTGTGCACACCCTATTTCCGGGTGTGCACACCCTATTGCACACCCTATTTCCGGGTGGGCACACCCTATTTCCGGGTGTGCACACCCTATTTCTGGGTGTGCACACCCTATTGCACACCCTACTTCCGGGTGTACCCTAGTTCCGGGTACTGCACACCCTATTTCCGGGTATTTCCGGGTGTGCACACCCTATTTCCGGGTGTGCACACCCTATTGCACACCCTATTTCCGGGTGTACCCTATTTCCGGGTGTGCACACCCTATTGCACACCCTATTTCCGGGTATTTCCGGGTTTGCACACCCTATTTCCGGGTGTGCACACCCTATTTGAAACCTTTATTTGCGGGTGTGGCACACCCGCTTTTGGAGAGTCTGGTTTCCCTCGAGCAAAAGTTGCTGGAGTTCACCGTGTGGGTCCGTCCCCAACAGAAGCCCGTTCCCCCTTCTCTCTTTGCTCTTCTCATTTCCCAAGAAGACTTGATGTTAGCATCAAACATGAATAGTACTGAGCTAAATTCACCCCTCCCTTTCTAAACATGAAACTAACTTAAGAAGCGACGACCTCGGGTGACCTTGTTGGACCACTCGACCATCACCCCAGCGGCGTAAAGCCGCAGTCGAAGAAGCCGGTCAAGCAAACCAAAGGAGGAGAGAAGCGCCAAACGCGCGCATGAACGCGAACTATCAAGACGAGCTAAAGAGGCGTATTCATGCCACTTCACGTGCGAAAAGACGACCGTGAAGCCGGCGATGCAGATTCCTGCCACGGATTCTGTGCATTCTAATCCAAACGATGAACGCTCGACAACGTTCGATCAGGCGGGTGAATTGGCTCAAGTACTGCCTAAACATTAGGGGTTCACCCCGCCTTCCCGTCCCCCGTCCCACTCTAAGAAAAGCCCCACAGATCTTTTCCCCCGTTCCGAAGAAAAGCCCCGCCGTTCTTTTTCCCGTTCCGCCACAGAATCGACCTTGACGATGTGACCCGAAAACAGGCTGGTTGCCCACAATATGGGATTGACACCCTCAGTCTTGTCCACGCGTGTTCGACACCTGGGTCCGCGTTTTAAGCAGAAGAAGATCGCTGACTGACTGCGATCGTTTACCTGCATCAGGCCAGTGGGGGCAAGGACGTTGGACGGCGACGCCGGCCTTCCTCTGGCTGTGTCTGGGGGCGCCTCTGCCTATCCTGAACGATCCGAGCGAGACTGCAGCCGTTGACAAGGAATTTTCTGATGGTGATTGTGGCTCACGTAGCACGTGTAATCAGTTCGCGTGATGGACAGAGAAGGTCTCGCCTAGGTTGGAGAAACAGCCCCGGCGAAGCGTCTCTGGGGGCTACTTTGGGAGCTCTAAGCTCCCTTTTCACTTCCTGCATTTTTTTCTCTCCAACATCTTCTTCGAAGAAGACTGATGCTAGCAACAATGATGCATGCGAGGCAGTGTTCGGTCTAAGCATTAAACTCATGCATCGTCTCATAACAGTGTTGCACACACCCGCAGGTAAAAGAAGAAAAAATAGTGAACAATGCTCAACTGGCTATGTGTCCTCGGTGCTGCGGCCGCAGTGTCCGCCGAGTTCGGTCTGATTACGACGGACGACCTGTATATCATCGACACGGGGGCCAGTTTGAACTTCACGCTCCGAAGGGTTGAACCGCCAGACATGACCACGATCTCCGTCGGAGGTATCGAAGCTCTGTGGTACAAAGGAGTGGAGTACACAGAGACGACCATGCGCGATTCGCACATTGGGTCTGCGTTTGACTGGATCTACAGCGACACGACAGCAGTGGACATCGTGGCGAAAACCGTCGGCGACGACATCATCATCGCCACCGTCACCGTCAAGTACATGACACACTACTACATCGTCAAGAAGAACGAGCCGCGCATCTACATGGGTACCTACTGGACAAAGCAACCCGACATTCAGTCGCAGGTCGTGTTATTTGATTTCTGGGAAAGCTTTTTTCCCAGCGAGCTACGAGGGTCGAAAAAATATCACCTACCCCAATTTTTTTTTTAAACAACCTTTCTCCTTTCCTACTTACTTTGATCATAGGTGTCACGGCAAGTTTTGGCAGCCGCTGCTTAACAATAATAATAAGTGCATGCTAATCCATGTGGTTCATGTACTTAAAAGAACTCAATGCTTAACAAAATTTGACGTGGGCGGCTTTAGATTTACATCTGAATGACACCTCAACACAAAAACAAGTAACTAACAAGTAAAATAATAAAACAAAACTACGCATTTCTTTTGTATAAGCACCTGCTTTGCAGGAAATACTTGAGGAGGCTGCCAGCCAAAGATCAAAAAAGGAGGTAAATGTGCTGTAGCCCACACGAAACACAGGTGAATCTGGGTTCAGTGGCGGGCGTAAGCGTTCAACAAAAAAGACCCACTTTGTAGTTGTATTGTTTCTCCCCCCTCCTTCGAAGTAAGCCCAAGGCAGCCCCTCGAAGGCTAGAGTGGTCAAACGATTCGCATGCGATAATAATCATCGCATTATCGCACAAGATTATTGGAGGTTTAATGTCAGCTAATTTCGTGCAAGCGTCGGCAGGAGCGACCTCTACCAAACAGTATCCTTCGATTTTGTTTTGGTGTCTCGCAACTGTCGCTTCCCGGAACTGACGTAGACCGGGAGCAGAGTACCAGGTGCGGCGCGTGTTCTCCGCTGCATCTCTTGGAACCCGAAGGGTTCTAACTCTCACTGAGCCCATTGTGTGATCCGCTTCGGCGCTGACTGCTTTGGAAGAGGGACACTGCTTGGCACTCTCTGCATACCCATTTGCTACGATCTGCTTCAGTGCGGACTGCTTTGGAAGAGGGACTGCTCGCTTCGTGCTGATCTGCCCTACAAGAGACACTGCTTGGCACTCTCTGCATACCCATTAGCTATGATCTGCTTCAGTGCTGACTGCTTTGGAAGAGGGACTGCTCGCTTCGTGCTGATCTGCCCTTCAAGAGACACTGCTTGGCACTCTCTGCATACCCATTAGCTATGATCTGCTTCAGTGCTGACTGCTTTGGAAGAGGGACTGCTCGCTTCGTGCTGATCTGCCCTTCAAGAGACACTGCTTGGCACTCTCTGCATACCCATTAGCTATGATCTGCTTCAGTGCTGACTGCTTTGGAAGAGGGACTGCTCGCTTCGTGCTGATCTGCCCTTCAAGAGACACTGCTTGGCACTCTCTGCATACCCATTAGCTATGATCTGCTTCAGTGCTGACTGCTTTGGAAGAGGGACTGCTCGCTTCGTGCTGATCTGCCCTTCAAGAGACACTGCTTGGCACTCTCTGCATACCCATTAGCTATGATCTGCTTCAGTGCTGACTGCTTTGGAAGAGGGACTGCTCGCTTCGTGCTGATCTGCCCTACAAGAGACACTGCTTGGCACTCTCTGCATACCTATTGACTGCGGTCCGCTTTGGCTTTGAACATTGCGGACCTCCCGAGCAGGTTGGAGCACAACTGGTCTGAGTTGAGCTTCTGCGGCCTAAGACCCCGAAGGCGTGTCCTCCGGCAAGGTGTGGTGGAGAAGGAGCTCCACAAGCTGGTTGAAGAAGAACGTCGTTCACCAGCTGCGCTTCCGCGCGTCTGGCCTCAGCGTAAGAAGGGGAGAGACCGTTTCAGTCTGCGTTCTCCCCCCTCCCACATTCTTCTCTGCTGGCAAAGGACCATTGGGATAGGAGCCATTGGGACAATCCCATGGACCGCGTGAATGGCGCGAACGGGCCCACGGCAGCGCAAGCCCGTGCCCACACGCCGGTCGTAGCTAACGGTGGTCGCATGCAGGGGGCTCGCCTGTCTGCTCGCGGTCGCGCCGGCCCGGCCCGCAACCGCAGCCGTCAAGGCGGCCACATTCGCCCGTGCCCACACGCCGGCCAGCTCTTCCCACCGAGCTAGCAATCCAGGTAAGGAGCACAACCGAGGATCCCGTAGTGTCAGCGGTCCGGACAAGGGACGGAGCCGAGGTCCGTTTGGTAGAACAGCGCATCAAACATGAGTTTAATTCGCACGCCGCGTCGGCGCCTACGGCTCGAAGGCAACCGCACGGAAGGAGAATTAAACGCATATAATCGGCGTGCGACAAATATGCGATAGTCCATAGTACTGTATTTGCCCAGGTTTTAAGCGTGCCATAATGCGAATGAAAATGCGATAGTTGGCGCCAAACCCCCAAATGCGATAATATGCGATGATGCGAATCGTTTGACCACTATGCCTAGGGACTACCAGGGCTTCAATGAAGAAACCCCCAGCTCACGCCCATTTTGAGTTTGAGAATAGTTCGAGAAAGCGATTTCCCCAATGCCTCTGATCCTTCCAAGCCACGCGCCTCGCGCTAGCATGGAGTCAAACAAACGCGGATTGTCGAGAACACAAACAGTTCCTCGCTTGCGATGCCTGCTTTCCTCCCCCCTGCTTTGGAGCTTTTTTAACTGATTGCTCAGACCAGCAGCAGTTGCACGGACCTTTTTCCGAATCGGTTGCCTGTGCGACGTGTGATGTGTGATGTTGAGCACATACCGGTACAGCTCCAAGCACGTTCTCTCGCGCGTCCCCCACTTCCCCACTTGTCGCTCAAAGGTTTCAGACCCCACTTTGGGAGCCGTACACTCCCCTTTTTCTATTTTTGGACCCCTTTTCTAGACAACATCTTCACATTCTCGATTCAAACCGATTCAACTCGATCAACAATAATCAGCAAGCCAATCACCATCGAATCAAGAGTCGAACGCAGTCTGAGAAATTAGATTTTCAAGCGACACTCAACTGCTGATGGGCATGGGCGAACCCAGCCCGCTAATGCGTTCGACGACCTGATGAGTCTCATGCTTCTGCAATTCCCATTGACTATCGCGTCTGGCCGCGGTCTTCATCGTTCCCAGAGCCAAGACATCCACCGATAAGTGCAATTGATGTCACCCGCGATCAACCGCAGTTGAGCCGAGGGGAACAGTTGTTTTGCCTTTCCGATTGCTCGGGATTTTCGATTTCCTTCATGACCATGTTTGAATCCTCGGTTTCCAATCTGTTTGAAAGTCGTTTCCTCATTCCATTCAGAATTGAAATCTTTGGTAATGATCCTGCTGCAGGTTCACCTACAACAACCTTGGTACGACTTTTGCTTCCTGTAGCTGAGAAACATTGCTTGGATTCGGGCGCTGAACTTGTTGCCAAGAACGAGCTTCCTTCTCCCAGGCAGGGACGTAATCAGTGCAAGCTGATGACTTGCGCCTACTAGGCATTCCTCATTCAAGGAGAATAATTGCAATCATCGATCCTCATAATGACGCAAGTTCAAAAGATTTCCCTCGAAGAAGACTTGGTGCTAGTATCAATCATGACAGGCAGTGCTCCTAAACATTAAACTAAGATTTTCCCCACCCCGCTTTTAGAGTGGGAGTTCATTTTTTGCTCGAGAAGAAAATCTTGCAACCGAAATTCTTTTCTGCAGATTCGTTTCCTGTTCCGTTTGAACCCGAGCCTGTTCACGACGGTGCCGGTCGAGGGCGACGTGCGTGGCAACACCGGGGCCATCGAGTCTGCGGACATCTTCCTCGCCCCGAACGGCGACACCGTTTCGAAGCACTACACCAACCACCGCTTGCTGGACTGGGAGAACATCGGCGCCTACAGCGATGACGTCGGCATGTTTATCGTCCGAGGCAGCGAGGAATACAACGCCGGTGGTCCCTTCTACCGGTGCCTCCAAGCCCAGACTACATCCGTCGCCTTCGAGCTGACCTACATGCTGAACTACGCCCAGGCCCAGACTGAGGCGTTCAGGAAGGACTTGTTGGCGATGTATGTCTTCGTCGTCACGGACGGGGAGCAGCCGCCGGCGCCGACGGAAATCGACTACTCGTTCTACAAGGACCTGGACCTCATCGGGTTCGTGGGGAAGGAGAGCAGAGGAAAGGTGACCGGCACTTCTATCACCAACAGGAAGGCTGGCATTCGGTACACAGTCGGCCTCAACAACGAGCAGGCGCAGTACTGGGGTGTCGCCGAGTCCGTTGATGGATCGTGGGAAGTGGTCGACATGCTGCCGGGGACGTACAAGCTGACTGTCTTCAAGAACGAGTTGGAGGTGCGTATCATCGAGGGTGTGGTGGTCACC
Source organism: Diplonema papillatum (assembly GCA_030068145.1). Taxonomy (NCBI): domain Eukaryota; phylum Euglenozoa; class Diplonemea; order Diplonemida; family Diplonemidae; genus Diplonema; species Diplonema papillatum. The sequence goes on from JAPJBO010000538.1 coordinate 25,473, forward strand.
GCCGGGAGAACTACCACGATGAAGAACATCAACATTCAGAACGACCCGTCCGACAGCAAGGCCATCTTCCGGATCGGCGACTGGGACGGATCTCCGGAAGAGCTGCGCAACGGGAAGCTTGCGACGAAGATGCACCCGTCGGACCAAAGGCTGGCGAGCTGGGACACTTCGCCGTTCGTGGTCGGAACGAACAACGACAGCCACTTCCCGTGTTACATGTGGGAAGGGATCAACCACTTCTACGAGGTGCAAGTCAAACTGACGCCCGAGCAAAGGGCAACTACCAGGATCGCGCGTATGGGTGTCACGACTTCGTACGCTTCTGGAAGGCCGGCTCTCATCGTAAACGCCTTCACGGCTGCTGATATCGCGGCAATCGCGCAGCCGACGACTAGGTCGCTTACCACGGGGTCGTACAGAGGGAACAACCAGCTGTATGAGTTTGAAATCCCGCCGTCGGCGTGGTTTGCAGGAGACGAGGTGCAGACCCTGATCATCAGGGTGAAGGGCGGCGGCAGCAGCGGGTACTTGAACAACGCGATCAGCATCGACGCGTTCGACCTTTTGGACGTCCAGCCCGCCTCCACCGCGGCGCCGGCCACCGCGGAGCCGTCGACGTTCGCGCCGACGGCCGCGCCGGCAACGAAGGCACCGGCCACACGGGCACCGGCCACCGCCGCCCCCGCCACGTCGATCCCCGCTACCCCAGCCCCCCAGACGCCGTCTCCCGCGACGTCGAACCCGGTCACAACGTCGCCGAGCACCGACTCTGCCGGAGCGATGTCCGCCGGCGTCGTTCAAGTCTTGTTGTGCGCGACCGCGGTCCTCGCCCTCGTCGTGGTGTAAAAGCCTCGCTTTTTTGTGTTAACAATGCATTGTTGGTACTAAGACTGAGCAGTTGGCAGCGTACTACATGAAACTTACCAAAGCAGTTTGGAAGGAAATGCTCGACAAATGCTGCCCGACAAAGAACCGAAGGGATCCCAAGTGCTGTAACTACCGAACCACGCGTTGAACAGCCGTGAGGTCATGCAGGTCTACCCCTACACGACAAATCACACACAACACAACACAGGTCAAAGTCCTGGTGTAAGCGAAGAACAAATCAGATTGTGTTTGTATTGTATTTGCCCCTCTACCCCTCTATTTCCTCCCTTCCATTCGGAGTCAAAGCAGCGACGTCGAGTATTTTGCGCTCCCCCCATCCCGTAGCGCGGGCGGTATTTCCAGCACCAACAGCGTATAGTAATGCTGCTGCTGTTAAAAAGCTCGTAGTTGGATCCAGAGCTCAGGTTGCAAAGTGGCCCAGTTTGCTGGGCATGAGCGTACTGCGTGGTCCTGGCTGTGACGAGCTACGAACAGCCGCCCTGATAAACCCGACTCGCACCGCTGTCCTGTCTGCGGACACTCAGGTTCCGCGCTGACGATAGTCCGCCTTCTGCCCGTGGCTCAAAGGACCGAAACACGGCGCAGACGGGACCAGTGCGGTGTTGAGCACATATCCATTCCAAGTACGTTCTTTTGCAATCTCCCCCCCTCTCCCGACTGTTAGTAACCCATTTTACTAACCGTCCTTGCGATTTTGCCCAAAGAGCTCAAATAGTCGGCAACAGGCAACAACAAAGACACACACACACACACACACACACACACACACACACACACACACACACACACACACACACACACACACACACACACACACACACACACACACACACACACACACACACACACACCACCGCCACAAATAAGATATTATACACACCGATTTACGATGCCGGAGGCTTCAAACCCCCGGATCCTGAAGCCAACTTTCACTGGAAAGAAAAGACGTTGGCACGCAGCGCGTTGTTGGTGTTTCGAACCTGCACAACGAAAGAGGAAAAAAACAACAAGCGGGACATCGATCAACCGGCACGCACAAACAACACAAAAGGAGGAAAGGCGCGCGAAACATGGAAAATTCTGGGTTTCGCGCCGGGGTGCAAGCGTTCAACAAGCGAAAGAAAAATCCCAAGAAAGCAAACACCCATTTTTATAGCTGTTGCGTTTCTTCTCCCCCCACCTAACCCAGTGATGGGTCCGCACGCGTCCGCGCCGGTTTTCAAAAAAAAGTGCGCACGGCCGCACGGCGTGGCCCTGCTGCACGGGCTTCTTTCGTTCGTGCCACCTGCGACGCCGCTTGTACTCGTTGCCTTATCCGCGATTGCCGCTTCTCGTACAGACCGCGTCTGCTTTTCCTGTTTCTGCCTCGGGCGTCCTGCTGTGAGTGGAGACGAGGCGATGCAAAACGAAGGCGACGCGCCAAGCGACCAGTCCGGACGGACCAGCAAGACGCAAGACCAGGCGTGGGCCTTGGTCGCCCCCACCGACGACACGGCGACCCCCAGCAGCTGCCGCTGCTGGGGGTCGCGTTTCTGCCAGATGCCCCGGTCGTCTCCGTCGTCGTCGTACGCGGGGAACACCCAGTCTCCGATCCCGGGGATGTCCCACTCCACCAAGAGAAGGAGGGGGACGCGACCCAGAGACCCGGGCTAAGTAGCCTGGAACTAGTGTGATGGACCTTTCTTCGGAGGGGCTCACGCACTCAAAGTTCGACTTATACGCACGGCGTGCACACGCGCACCCATCACTGACCTAGCCGACCCCTGCTATTATTCGGACATGCCACCCCCGGGAGGTTTTTCGTTCGACCCCCGGCCCTTTTTTTACTTTTTTTACCGATTGTACAGAAAGTGGCGTTCAGCGGCGAATTCCAACTTCAGCTGGCCTGACTGCGCTCAGATCAGCTCAAACCAGGAAAACACGCGGCGTTGCGAATAGTGGACAATCCGTTCGCCAGAGGACGCACTTGGAAGACCGTGACCCGACCCTAACCCGGTGATGCGACGCACGGCGGACTCAGCATCTCAGCAGCTGGCACTTGGAAAAAGCGGGTGGCCCATCCGCTTTTTCCGGTGCGTCTCGGGCACACCCTCTTTAACTACCAGCCCCTGAGATCGGACTGCACCGTGCAGCATCGAACATCCATGAAAGCGGCGAACATCACACCAACATCCCCCGCCAGAGTTCTGGCAAGCTTCCAAGAAAGAAGGGCCGCTCTCAAGCGAACTTTCACTCTAAAAAAATGTCGTGACTCCCCTGAGGGAAAGCGAAGGCCGCGGAGGTGCCCTATATTCCTTCCCCGCAGGAGATCACGCTAGCTCTTTTTTCCACCAAAACGACGCATTTCTTCCCAAATACGGGGTGCCTTCTCCGACAGACTGTTCGCAGAATTTCACAACCCACAAGCGGACCTTCCACGCAACCCTTCCACCGCTTCCTCGACACGTACAGAAGAACTGCGTGATTTACCCCTACCAACAGAAGAACAACCGGAACATCCGGCAGCTCAACCAAAGTCACCAGAGCAGCCTCCCGCTCGACTGGACTCAACAGAACAGCCACCCGCCCGACCGGCTACACCAGAGCTGCCACCGCCGACGCCGTCACAAACGCAAGACCTGCAGGCAAGCCCGCCGGCGAACATCCCAGAAACACAACTTCCCGACTCACAAGCCACCGTGCCGAAGTGTCGCTTCTGTGGTGTAACGACAACAAGGTCCGGAAACCCGTTCGCAAACTGGTTCGGTGTAGGCATACACGAGAGAACTTGCGACGGAAACCCGAGAGGACTTCACAGTCCAAGCCCGGACAGGAATTAGCCCAGCACGTACCTGGCGCGCCTGACCCAGCGAGCTACGAGGGTCTCAACAAAATATCAAGTTCCCAATTACTTCCAACTTTCTCCTTTACCTTGCATCAAATAGGTGTCACGGCAAGTTTTGGCAGCCGCTGCTTAACCAAGTGCATGCTAATCCATGTGGTTCATGTACTTAAAAGAACTCAATGCTTAACAAAATTTGACGTGGGCGTTACATCTGAATGACACCTCAACCACAATATGTTGTCGACAACAAACAAGTAAAAGAATAGAACAAAACTACGCACTTCTTTTTTTCTTTTTCTTTTTTTTGGTGGGCGTCATTTCATGCAAAATGATTGCCACATTATGCTTTTCTTTTACATAAGCGCCCGCTTGAAAGGAATGCTCGACGATGCTGCCCGACAACGAACAGAAGGGATCCCAAGTGCTGTAGCTACCGAACCACGTGTTGAACGGACGTGAGGTCATGCGGGTCTACCCCTACACGACAAATCACACAAACACAACAGGTCAAAGTCCTGAGTCAGAAAACAACACACGGCGGTGTAAGCGAAGGGCAAACGGGGATGAAGTGGAGCAGGGAGGCCGCGGTGGAGTGGGTGAAGCAGGAGACGGGGCTCCAAGTTCCGTCCGCTTTCCATTTCCGTCCGGACAATGGTCGGCTGCGGCCGATCATCCGGTTTGCGGGGGATGCCGGCTCTTCCGCGGACGCGTACCTACAGGTCCCTGTTAGGGGTCCTGGGGGGCGAGGAGCAAGATATGGGTCGAAAACCACGTTGGAAAACCCCCCACACAATTTGCGCTGAGTGGAAAATGAGCCGTAGTAGTGCACGACGTTGGACGAGGGGCACCAATTCTTGCGCGAAGCAAAATGACATTGAGTGAAGTAGGCATGACAGCTGATCTTTCTTCGCAAAAGCTCGCGCAGCGTGGAGAAATATTTGAAGAGAAAAATCGTGCCCAGCAAAACCTTTTTTCTCAGGACGATCTTCACTCCAAAATTTTGGTTCGGGAAAATCCACGCCTGTTCGGAAACGAGTTCTTTTAAAGAAGTAAACTTCAACACCGTCACCAGGCAGCACCGACAGCCAGCAGCGAAGTGCAGCAGCAGGTGACATCAAGCAACGTTCGCGAATCCCCCCCTCCCCCCCTTCCCCCCCTTCCCACCACGTGAGGGCAGGTTAAATAACCTGGCCTCAGTGGTGTAAGCACCACGCGCTCTTCAAACCCAAGAAACATTTTCCCCCCACACCCTCTCTCTCCTTCTCCGTGCGATCCAAGCGTTTCTTCGTGCCAGTGTCTTTCCGCTGCTGCCAACAGAGGAGCCGCCTGGCGAACTTTGTAGTTGCCTTCCGCCAACCTTCTTCTTCCACAGAACAACCGCGCGTTACACGGTGGAGTTGGTCAGAAACTGGAGCTAAAGCTGGGGTTTAAAAAACGGGTGTCGGACACTCGTGTTTAGTTTTGTTTCAGCGCCTGCTTTGTAAGTAATACTCAAGGAGGCCGCCTGTTGAAAATACTCAAGGGGCTGCCTTGTGCTTACTTCGAAGGAGGCTAGAGGGGGGAGAAACAATCCAACTACAAAATGGGTCTTTTTTGTTGAACACTGACGCCCGCCACTAAACCCAGATTCAGCTGTGTTTCGTGTGGGCTACAGCACATTTACCTCCTTTGATCTTTTGCAGCTGGCAGCCTCCTCAAGTATTTCCTACAAAGCAGGTGCTTATACAAAAATACTCGAGGGGCTGCCTTGTGCTCACTCCGAAGGAGGCTAGAGGGGGAGAAACCATACAACTACAAAATGGGTCTTTTTTGTTGAACGCTTACGCCCGCCACTGAACCCAGATTCACCTGTGTTTCGTGTGGGCTACAGCACATTTACCTCCTTTGATCTTTTGCAGCTGGCAGCCTTCTCAAGTATTTCCTACAAAGCAGGTGCGGTCAACGAAAACTCTAGTTTCCCTTTCGTTGACCGCACTACCCTGAGCCCAAATCCTGGACGTGGTTTCAGGTGGCAAGTTTGGCAAATGATCATGATCAGGAGGTCCTACTTGGGCGGTTCAGTTTCCTCACACATTTCATGTGGCTAAAAGAAAGTCAATGGGATTGCCTTGGGCAAGGCAATCCCAGTGGGATTTGAGGGAACAAAATGTGTTGGTTGGGATATAAGGGAACATAATTTGTTGTCCCATTGGGATATAAGAAACACAATTGGTTGTCCCATTGGGATATAAGGGAACAAAACGAGGAGATATTGCTGGGAGCCCACACGAAACACAGGTGACTCGGTTTAGTGCCGGGCGCAAACTTTCAACACAAGTTCCACTCGTATTTTGGGTGTAGTGCGCCCCCTCTTTAACTTCTTGACTCCTCCACCGCGCATGACAAAGGTACGTTGGCAAAATGGCCGGAGCCACAAACGAAAGACGTGGCAATCAATACCCCCGAAGAGTGGGCGACACACCTACTTTTTTTTTTTGAAAGTATACAAATAAAGCAGGGAATAGTTGGCTCGACCTTTTTGACCCCGTGGAAAAAGCGCAACCTCTTTTTCTGTCTGTACAACCTTGGATCTGTTCTGTCAAGAGGTGCGACTCAACTATTCTTTGCACAAGCACCTGCTTTTTTGTTGACAGCACACACCGAGGAGGTCGCCAGCTGCGAATTGCAACGAGAAAAAGGGATGGGAACACGCGCCTGCTGACCAAACCAGGTCATGTGCGCAAACTAACACGTGATCCTAGCATTGACGTTTCACGTGTTATGCCGTTCCTAAAATGTGTCTTCTCACATGCTATGCCATGTTACATAACACGTGGCGCCTCTTGGTGTCGTGTAAACAAACTACCTCACTACACCCGTCCCGGGTGGTCCTGGCTGTGACGAGCTACCTGACAAAACAGACTCACACCGGTGTCCTGTCTGCATACACTGAGGTTCCGCGCTGATGATGGTCCGCCATATGTGTCCGTGGCTTAAAGGACCGAAACACGGCGCAGACGGGACCAGTGCTGTGTTGAACACATACCCATTCCAAGCACGTTCTTGCAAACTCCCCTCCCTTCCCCCTGTTTGTCTCTCGAACGTTGTTTGTCTGCACCAATTGGGCGGTCTGCGAGAAAGAGTTCGGAAAAAAAGAAATCGAATCAATCCCAGTGCTCTCTGCTCCCTTCCTCTTTGAAATTTACGTCGTGTCCACCTGGACACGATGGACAGCTGACAGTTGACAATAGGCGATGAACGGTTGATGATAGAAGCGCAGAGAAAAGTGGTTCCGTACCGAACGGAAAACTGACATTAGGCGAGGCCCCGTGCCTGAATACGAAGGACGACATCTACACTACCGTTGCATACACCCACAGCAGTGATACTCGGGAGTGGAACCATCTGCCCCCTGAAACTGAGGAACTGACAGTAGTTCGGGTTAGAATGCAAATACTCTGTGGCGATAACTTGCATCGCCGGCCAGCTGCCGCAGCGCGTCAGGCTGTGCGCTCTGCAGCACTGCGTGAGGACACCGTCAGGCTCGTGGGGGTCCCGGCAACATTGCCCCGGCGTGCGCTGCGAACTTGAAGCACATAGCGGACACTTCTGTTTTGCGCACTTGTCGCAGACCTGGTAACGCCCTTGCGTCATGGCCTGCTGCTCAGGCACCAGCACAGGATTCGCCGCTATCTCTTCGCACGTGGTGCATCATCGTTGCGTTCAGGCGCGCGTTTGGTGCTTCGCTTCTCCTTCGACTGCTCGTCGTAGGTTCATCGGTTGCGCGCCGATAGTTGCTTTTTTATCGCGCTTGGGCGATGGCCGTGTTGTCCTCTGTGGAGCAGCCGAGGTTGGTCGTTGCTTCTTTGTCCTCAGCAACCTTCGGTACAGTAGTATGGTACCCCCGAAAACCGAAGTAACGAAGTACGCAAGAACTCCGCACAAACCGAAGAAGCCCGTGCGGCAGGGAGTGGTGACGAGACGAAGGGGAAGCGCGAAGAGACCAGCCCGGACGGACCAGCAAGACGCAAGACCAGGCGACCAAGAGAAGGAGGTGGACGCGACCCAGAGACCCGGGCTAAGTGGCCTGAAACTAGTGTGATGGACCTTTCTTCGGAGGGGCTCACGCACTCAAAGTTCGACTTATACGCAGGAACTACGCACGTAGAAGCCCGTGCGGCAGGGAGTGGAGACGAGGTGATGCAAGACGAAGGGGAAGCGCAAAGCCCCCAGCCCGGACGGATCAACAACACGCAAGACCAGGCGACCAAGAGAAGGAGGGGGACGCGACCCAGAGACCCGGGCTAAGTAGCTTGGAACTAGTGTGATGGACCTTTCTTCGGAGGGGCTCACGCACTCAAAGATCGACTCATACGCAGGAACTACGCAATACGGGGTAGGGCTTCATTTTGATACACCACATGCAGCTGGTGGCTCACTGAGTGTCTAAACGGTCCTGACAGGGCTTGCCACTGCGGCCAAAGAAAATCCAGTCACTTATATAATGTAGCCCTCGCCGTTTCACAAACCCCGCACGAACTACGTAGGAACTACCTATTTTCTTTTCCCAAACATGAAATGTTGGAGGAAATGAGAAGCTCGTCGCCGCAAACCGTGGCGTTTTCACTTGCGTCCTGAATCCAGCTTTACGTAAAAAAACGATCAGGCACTGCGTTCAACGAAAACAACTCTCCCTTCCCATCATCATCATCATCATTAGTTTTGTATCAGCCGCGGTTGTGCAGTCACGAGCTCTTATTTTGTTCTTGTAGAGAAAATGGTACGTAGCAAACGGAACCTGTGCGTCTGTTCAGGACTAACGCAGTTCTTGTTATGCGCCCGCTAAAGACGGGCGCACAGCGAGGCTAGAGGCATTTGTTAACGTTCGGAGAAGCAGAGGGGTAACCCCCTGAGGTAGCCACTGATTTTGTGAGTGAACAGGCTAGCCCAGGAAGTCACGGGGGATGGAGGGTGGGAACCCAGCTCCCCTGGACCTCGCGGATACCGTGGACTGGTAGGATAGCAAGCAGCGAATACCAGGATGTGGGTGGGTGAGAATTTTAGACTTTGTTGCTAAAACCCCAATGACCTGCTGTTTGGTCGTTAAGCTGAAACATTCCCACGATGAATCGTAAGACGCACCTGTCCTGTCCGGCTAATCCTGCGCTACGCAGGAACTACGCAAGAAGGGGTTTTTAGGGGTACCATATTAGGCCCAGACTTCCATACAAATCCCGGACCCACAGGTGAAAAAGAGGGAAAAAGAAGCGAACGACAATGCTCAACTGGCTATGCGTCCTCGGTGCTGCGGCTGCAGTGTCCGCCGATTTCGGCCTGATCACGACGGACGACCTGTATATCATAGACACGGGGGCCAGTTTGAACTTCACGCTCCGAAGGGTTGAACCGCCAGGCATGACCACGATCTCCGTCGGAGGTATCGAATCTCTGTGGTACAAAGGAGTGGAGTACACAGAGACGACCATGCGCGATTCGCACATTGGGTCCGGGTTTGACTGGATCTACAGCGACACGACAGCAGTGGACATCGTGGCGAAAACCGTCGGCGACGACATCATTATCGCCACCGTCACCGTCAAGTACATGACGCACTACTACATCGTCAAGAAGAACGAGCCGCGCATCTACATGGGTACCTACTGGACGAAGCAACCCGACATTCAGTCGCAGGTCGTGTTATTTAATTTCTGGGAAGGACTTTTTCTTTTATCCGGGAAGCTTGCCAGAAGTGGCCCACTTAAAACCAGGATTCTACCTTAGGGTTCAATGAAGTATGTGCGAGCTCACGTTCATTTAAAGTTTGAGAGTAGGGGAACGTGTCAGTTAGACTTTGGCGGACACTTGTATGCCATGCCGGACATTGTCCGCCGAAGTCTGACTGACACGCTCCCAGGTCAAGGAAGCGATTTCCCCAACGCCTCCAATCATTCGCTTTACCTGACGTACCTCCTATGTGCGACCCCACCCTTTTTCTCGTTTTCTTCACCCGGCAGGTGTACTGTCTGAAGAGTAAACTAAGAGTTCCCCCTCTTTTTTGCGATAACCAATCACTAAAGGGGGGGTCGAATAAGAACAGTTATTTGACACACGTCTGGTTGTCTAAAAACACCACCACTACTTGATCCTGCTACTGTTCGGCTACCCGGAATTTTTTTAGTATTCGACAAATCGAATAATAACACTGTGTTATTATTCGACCCCCCCCCCCCCCCCCTTTACCTCCTTAGAGAGCATACTTGTTACAGCTAAAAAGGAACGTTGGCAGCGGTTTGAAAGCGTACAGGTCAAATCGCACAAACAAAGTAACAACACAACCCCACGCATTTCTTCGATTACTTCTTGGCTACCTTGGCCACTTTGCCGACGTCTTTTCGTGCTTGTCACGTTGGTGGCCCTAAAACTTCTCCCCCTCAGGTGGCGCTACTGAGTTTTTATCCATGCTTTAAATGTCGCAGATTCGTTTCCTGTTCCGTTTGAACCCGAGCCTGTTCACGACGGTGCCGAAGGAGGGCGATGTTCGGAACAACACCGGAGCCGTCGAGTCTGCGGACATCTTTTACGCTCCCAACGGCGACACCGTTTCGAAGCACTACACCAACCACCGCTTGCTGGACTGGGAGAACATCGGCGCCTACAGCGACAACGTCGGCATGTTCGTTGTCAGAGGAAGCGAGGAATACAACTCCGGCGGTCCCTTCTACCGCTCTCTGTTGGCCCAGACTACATCTGCGGCCTTCGAGCTGACCTACATCATCAACTACGCCCAGGCCCAGACTGAGGCGTTCAGGAAGGACTTGTTGGCGATGTATGTCTTCGTCGTCACGGACGGGGAGCAGCCGCCGGCGCCGACGGAAATCGACTACTCGTTCTACAAGGACCTGGACCTCATCGGGTTCGTGGGGAAGGAGAGCAGAGGAAAGGTGACCGGCACTTCTATCACCAACAGGAAGGCTGGCATTCGGTACACAGTCGGCCTCAACAACGAGCAGGCGCAGTACTGGGGTGTCGCCGAGTCCGTTGATGGATCGTGGGAAGTGGTCGACATGCTGCCGGGGACGTACAAGCTGACCGTCTTCAAGAACGAGTTGGAGGTGCGTATCATCGAGGGTGTGGTGGTCACCGCCGGGAGAACTACCACGATGAAGAACATCAACATTCAGAACGACCCGTCCGACAGCAAGGCCATCTTCCGGATCGGCGACTGGGACGGATCTCCGGAAGAGCTCCGCAATGGAAAGGTCGCGACGAAGATGCACCCGTCGGACCAAAGGCTGGCGAGCTGGGACACTTCGCCGTTCGTGGTCGGAACGAACAACGACAGCCACTTCCCGTGTTACATGTGGAAGGGGATCAACCACTTCTACGAGGTGCAAGTCAAACTGACGCCCGAGCAAAGGGCAACTACCAGGATCGCGCGTATGGGGGTCACGATTTCGTATGCAAGCGGCAGGCCGGCTCTCATTGCGAACGCTTACACCACTAAAGAATCCCCGGCGATTCCGCAGCCGACGACTAGGTCGCTTACCACGGGGTCGTACAGAGGGAACAACCAGCTGTATGAGTTTGAAATCCCGCCGTCGGCGTGGTTTGCGGGAGACGAGGTGCAGACCCTGATCATCAAAGTGGAAGGCAACGGTAACAGCGGGTACTTGAACAACGCGATCAGCATCGACGCGTTCGACCTTTTGGACGTCCAGCCCGCCTCCACCGCGGCGCCGGCCACCGCGGAGCCGTCGACGTTCGCGCCGACGGCCGCGCCGGCCACGAAGGCACCGGCCACACGGGCACCGGCCACCGCCGCCCCCGCCACGTCGATCCCCGCTACCCCAGCCCCCCAGACGCCGTCTCCCGCGACGTCGAACCCGGTCACAACGTCGCCGAGCACCGACTCTGCCGGAGCGATGTCCGCCGGCGTCGTTCAAGTCTTGTTGTGCGCGACCGCGGTCCTCGCCCTCATCGTAGCGTAAATATACGAGCACCTGCTTTGTAGGAAATACTTGAGGAGGCTGTCACCTGCGAAAGATCAAAGCCGATGACTCCCCATTACCGCAACAATATTCCAAGATCAAAGGAGGTAAATGTGCTGTTGCCCACACGAAAAACAGGTGAATCTGGGTTCAGTGGCGGGCGTAAGCGGTTTGCGTAAGCGTTCACCACAAAAGACCCACTTTGTAGTTGTATTGTTTCTCCCCCTGTAGCCTCCTTCGAAGTAAGCACAAGGCACCCTCGAGTATTTTCCTCGTTTTCGAACATGACGTGGCGGCATAGATATTGTTAGAGAGTACGACAACTCTATGGCACCATAAAGTCCAGAAAATCCATGGTAATCGAAAGAACCCCAAAAATACCGTCACTAAAAGGCATGAAAAGACGCTGAAAGTAAAGTGGGAAATTTTTCCCCGCAATCCAAGTGCGCACCGAGGTGTCCTAAAAGTCGTTTGTTTTACCTAGTAGAATTCCCCTGATAAATCAATAGAATATACCAAAACTACGCATTTCTTCGTGTTAACAATGCATTGTTGGTGCTAAGGGTGAGTAGTTGACAGCGTTCTACATGAAACTATCGCAAGCAGGTGAGTTCCGCTATGCGCTCACACAAACGAAAGCGCCAATGGCCCATGCAAAAATTTTCTAGTCACATGCAATGTGGGAGGAAACAGGGGAAGCAGGACTTTCTGATCACAATCAAAAGCCACCTGAAAGAAGAATGAAACTACAAGAAACCATTCCGCACACAAAAAATCACAATTTGTTTCGAACCTGACTCGCCAAAGCGACCAAGTAAGGTGTACACGAAAGAAGCCATGCATGCCCCCCCAAACCCACCCGTAATAGCTTTAAAAGAACCCATTCGACGAAAGTCACCCGGAGACTCTAAAATCCCGGATTCTCAAGCGAACTATAACTCTAAAAAAAGCACCCTCTATTTTTCCCATCTGTTTTGAGCTGCGACGCAACAATTCGTACACCCCGGACTCCCACTCCGGATTGCGGGAGTGGTTTTGCGGTCGTTTGGGAGTGGAACCCCCTCAATGCGGGAGTGGCACTCCCTCAATGCGGGAGTGGCACTCCCTCGATGCGGGAGTGGCACTCCCTCAGTGCAGGAGTGGCACTCCCTCAATGCGGGAGTGGCACTCCCTCAATGCGGGAGTGGCACTCCCTCAATGCGGGAGTGGCACTCCCTCAATGCAGGAGTGGCACTCCCTCAATGCAGGAGTGGCACTCCCTCAATGCGGGAGTGGCGCTCCCGTACCTTTTCACTCCCGCATTGACTTAGTATATGGCTGCTGAAGTCCGGGGTGTATTAGAATTGCACCCCTCCCCGCTCCGTCGCCCCCCATCCCCTCCTGTTCCACCATGCATATTATGCAATCGTGTCGGCGCTCTTCTCTGCGACTCCGAACGCGTCGCCGCTTAGGTGTCGTCGAACGGTCGTTGTGTGGGGGTAGCGGGGGAAGAAAGGACGCAGAAAAAAAAAACATCAACACCTAAATTGGTGTTACCCACAAGGAGCCTGCACAACTTCTATCAAACTTCTATATTCAGGGGGATGTGTCACTTTTTATTTTGATATGTCAAAAATGACCTATGGCAGCGCACACAGGCACCAAAGGTTTCACTAAATCGACCAAATCTTGATGCTATGAGCGCAGGTGTCCCCGGTCTCTCTGTTCCCGAGGGTTTATAAAAAAAGATGACCCCCCTTGGACGCGTTCAACCCGATATAATTCTATTTAGATCATACCGGGAGCGCGTGTGATACGTGTGATATATGCATGTTGCTCCCGAGAAGACACGGAATGGAAAGATCGGTCACGAAATCGTCAGAATACCACCTCGGATCCCAAAAAGGTTGTCCCCCATGGCCCCTCCTTTTGCATTTCACTTCACCAGGCATATTGCCATCCCCTATGAGCGCACTTCAGAACTGGGATGGCGGGTACTGAAGAACAGGGATGCTGCAAAATCTGCGGTGCGAAAACCTGGAGAACGGTTGCTTCGTTTCCTCAGCCCGAAGTGAAGAAGAGACTGGTACAAGAGGATTCATCTGTTTGAAGTGCCTCCAGGAGTGTGGTGCCACGCACACCTTCGGAGGAAGTGCACACGACTACGACTGCAGCAACAACTACGACTGCAAGGTGCAAGGTTCCAAACAGCGACAGCAACGACTACTTAGACAGGCGCCTTCAAGCTGTCCTAATTGGATGCTTGTTGTGAACGCTCCTGTCTATGCACCCCCCAGAAGTATCTGCTTCGGATGCTACACAGCGTGCCTTTCGGCGGAGCGGAACCCATCTGCCTCTCGATACCCTCCGGAAGGAGCAAATTCGGGCAAAGTGCCGACCACGACTGTGAGAACAATGCCACACGCATTCTCTAACGAGGTTCCGACACTGCCAGCTGATTTTTTGCCGCATGGTTTTGCAACACAGCTCGTTGACATGGAATCCAACGAGAAGGAGATCATGCAACGTTTTGCGATTCAAGTATTCGGATGTAGATGTAGTTGCAGAGAATTCTTCAGGAGCCTGCCGACAGCCGCAAAACCTCGGCCGTACAGGAAGTAAGGAATACAACGCATTGTCGCGTCTTGGTGGTGGGATGGTAGTGCGCCTGATACCAGCCGGCAGCAAAATAAACGGGTACTCTTCAAGACGGCACAGAAGATGGGGCGTTCCACAGGGTTGTGCACGAGCCGGACATCGTATTATCATGCAGGATTCGAAGGGTAGCGTATCTTACTCTCACTTCTGCAAGCGACGACCGTCCAAACAAAAAGAGCCGGCGCAGTTAGTGCGATCAGAGACGGAAACTGTGCACAGAAACTCCCGGTACTCTTCCTCTTGCTTCTCTGGGAATGACTGATTTACCCATAGTTGGCAAGCAAAGACGACTTTGCTTAAATTTGCTTAGGAGATTTGCTTCAGATTACGAGCAAATAAAAGCAAATTTAAGCAAATTTAAGCAAAGTAGGCATCATGCACTAGGGATTTTGACAACTGAGGAAGTATGCAACGGCAAACCCGCGGCAAGTTAGGCCGGTGACAAGGTGCGAGTCGTGCCGCAGCAGCAGGGCTTCGCAAAGCTGCGACACTGAGCGGCAGGTTTCATCCTACCCGTAGGCCCGGTGGAAGCAAGGGGTCAGGCAAGAGAGAAGAACCGCAGAATGAGCGCAGACGCTGGGCAATGCTGTTGAAGAAAGAGTTCAACACCGACAGCCAAACAGACCTTCAGGCAGGGAACAGCCTACGGCGGTGAAGTAACGAACCTCATCCGAGTGTCGGGTGAAACCCCTTGCTACAACGACTGTAACACACATGCACAATGCCGGACAATAGCGTACAGCCGTGTCTTGAAGGTGAGATGGGACCACAAAGAGATCGAGGAAAATCAAAATACCGAATCTAATCCACGAATAGCGTTGGAAAGAGGAGAGCGAACAACCAGAGACTGCGGCGAACCGGGAGGTAAGGCAAACGGTTCGAAAAACGACGCTGGGGAAGAACCAGCATAGATGCCGCATTGGCGTTTGTTCGTGGTTTGCGCGACAACATGACTCTACTCAAGGGACTCAAGGTACAAAGGGGATGGGATTGTGGTCCACTATTTCGGCCACGCGCTGAACATTGGACGAAAGGGGTACTTCCCTGCAGAATGTCCCATTCGCTATGAAGAACAGTGCCCGCATGCAACGCTGGATTCACCATTCCTGCCGAACTTTGCTTAAATTGCTTCAGTTTTGCTTGAGCAAATTTTTAAGCAAAATTAGGCGAATTTAAGCGAATCTGAAGCAAATCTGAAGCAAATCGACTTTGCTTTTTCCGGGGGTCACCAACTTTGCTTAAATTTGCTTTGCTTGCCAACTATGTTTACCACGTATTTTTGAACAACCCTCAGAAGACCTACCGAGGTAGCGGTGGTATTTGGCCACCTTTAGCTAAAATGCTGGTCGGGTGGCCGGGGGTGGGCAAAAGGCCCTAACCAATCCAGAAGCTTCGACGCTCGACAGACATCCTGTCCTGAGGGCCACGTGTGTATGCCAGACGGAAAACTCTCAAATGCGAAGAGATCAGTTGCAAAAAATATCACACAAGCTTCAAATGCACCCTCGAAGGGCCTCGAGACCGCTAAGGAGGGGGCCGAACTTTTATGCTTGGATTTCGACCAAATAAATAGGGAAAAGTTGAGAGCCCGGAGTTTAGGGGTTAAATGGATGAACCAGGGAAGGAACAAATCTGCACATAACAATGTCATGTACGTTCAGGATGATCGTGAACAAAGATATGCTGAAACAAGGAAAGATGGCAGCGGAAGCCGCACCAGTCCTCTCCCAGATATATAGCACTGGGCGAGAAGTGCATGGCGGGATTGCCGCGGCTGTTTTGAAATACGGTGACCACGTCAGCAACGCCGGTGGCCCGTCGTTTTGGCGCGGCTGTGATGCAAAACGGAGCGAGTCGCCCAGCCAGCTGCCCAGCCGCCCAGCCAGCCGGCCAGGACAACACCCTTGTGAGCTGGTGGCAGGGGAAGGCCGAGGCGACCCATCCAGTGCATCAGCCCAAGAAACGCAAGGTCGCTTGCACATTGGTCTCTTGCCAAGATGAACATCACAGGTGGTCAGAAAGTACTGGAGGTGTTGGCAAGGTCAGTGTCTTTACCACGCCCGAAATGGGCCCAAAGAGCCCCGTGCAGCGCGAACCACAACCGCAGTTGGGCTTGCGCGCAGAAAACGGGAGTTCGGCTCAAGAAAACGTCAGCGTTGTGCACCATCATTATAACAATAAGAGCACGCAACCCGGTGAACTTAATCAAGAGTCGAAGATTAGCGTCGAAACTTCCTGGCTTTTCACGCCGCAGCAGAACGACCACACCCTACCCAAACCCAAGCACCCTCTAAACGCGTTAGGGGACTTCACAAGGTTTCACAACGGAGTGACACAACACCCGAAACGAGTCGCACTCTTTTACTTTTCTCAACCCCCCGCCATACCCAAGCCTCTACGGTCAACCGGAGACTTTAATACCGACCTTCTAATCCACAAATAACGCTAATAAAAAGTGACACCCCCTACTCCATACAACTGCTATCAAACTTCTATATTCAGCATTGTGGGTAACACCACTAAATGTGCAGAAGGGAGCCACGTTCGCCGTGAATGATAAAGCATGGCAAATCACAAGAGATTGATCCTCTCGACTCTTTTTTGTTGGTCTCTTAACCCGAGAAGGAGGAATCAAAACGAAGCTCTTAGTCCTTGCTTCCTCCCCGTTTTTTCCCCCCTTCCCCGAGTTGAGCAGCGACACACTGCCGACATATGACGTCCGAAGAAGCCACAGACAACCTCAACCGCCTCGTGAGGGAAAGCGAAGGCTACTACTCCGTAGCGTTTTTTTCCTCTTCCTCAGGAGGCGCTCCTTCCCCCGCCCCGCGTTCTCTGTTTTGCTCACCATTACTGCAGGAAAAGTTGACTTCCCGCTCGTGTTTTTCTTTCTCGTCTTTCCAATGCCAAAAATTCCATTCCTGCACACCTAAGCAGGGCTATATCTTCGTGTTGTCTGGTCAACCACCTCATCACTACAGGGCACGACCCTTTCGCGACCGTGGACGGCCGAGATTGCCGGGGGCGCGTCCATTCATGAAAGTGCGACGTAGGAGGCAAGTTGCGCCTGCTGTCTCCGGCTGCTTCGGCAGTTCGAGACTTACTACTGTGTGCAGTCTATCGTCACAGATTGTTCGAAGTGCTGTAAATACCGAACCACGTGTTGAACGGACGTGAAGTCATGCGTCTCTGCCCCCACACGACAAGACACACAAACACAACAGGTCAAACGTCCTGAGTGAAACAACAACACACGGTGGTGTAGGCGAAGAACAAAAGCCGGCACGTACAAACAAACACACGCCTATTCTATTGAATAAACGCCTGCCCATCCAGGAAATACCCGAGAGGGGCCGCCAGTTGCAACACCACGAATCAGGAGGCAATGTGGTGCTGTAGTCCGCACAAAACCCAGGAAATGGGTCCTTTTGTGTTGAACGCTTGCGGCATTCGGCACGAAGAGAGGAGTGTTCCTTCCCCCCTCCAGTCTCCGTCGGAAATGCGTGAGTGCCGGCGGCCACTCCGAGTATTTTCCCTGGACTTGGGTTGAGAGACTTCTACAGGCTGCAATTCTTGTTCCTTCTTGTTCGTCCGGTCCATTCCTCCCAATCAAAAACCTTCGTTTTCCTTCTTCCAATCACGAAAAAAGAGTTGGCATGGAAACATGACCGCGTGTGGCCGCGCAGCCCTGTTGCACGATACGACATTGACAGCCCGACACCCATATCGCGTGCGCACCTACATTGCACAACACGTTTGCGACTAAAAGCCTGAACATCGCTGAAAGGAAACCCAATGGCCGAAGGCCACCGGAGACTCGGAACCCTCCCACCTACTGTTTAGCAAGAATCTTCACAACTTTTCACACAATCAGTGTTGACCCATTAGTTCTGCAGAGTTCTGCAAAGCTCAGCAAAGTTGCGAAAAGTTGCAACAAGTTGGGAAAAGCTGCGTATTGATCTGAAATTCTCTGTGTGAAGATTTCTGCTGAAATTTTTTTGGTGGATCACCGCCCCCCGGAGGATTTCAAAGCGAATCAGGGCATTATATACCGCCCCCGAAGCCAGTCCACCCCCTCCCCTATAGGCCGTGATAAACCGAAGAAAGCAGCTCCAGGCAGTTCTGTGCAGCTCTAAAGGATAGGGATGGTTCTGATAGACCGTGACGGGCCGTGAGTCACTGTGAATATCAGCGGCAGGCGATTCGACGCAGCTCCAGGAGATACACAGTGAACTCCAGCAACTTTTGCTCGAGTGAAACCAGACTCTCCAAAAGCGCGCAAATAGGGTGTGCCACACCGGAAATAGGGTGAAATAGGGTGTGCACCTCTATTTCCGGGTGTGCACACCCTATTTCCGGTTGTGCACACACTATTTTCGGGTGTGGTCACACCCGCACTTGAGGCCGGACTTTAGCTCGAGCACAATTTGCTGGAGTTCACCGTGTAGGGGTGGACCGGCTTCCCCCTACCCCTCCCCCAAACAACAACATTCAGTATTCACGGCGAGGTCCAGCCTCAGAGGCTGGAGTTAAAGAGGGAATGCCCGAGTCACACCCGACCACGCGGGTGTGCTACAACCAAAACGCGTGGTAATCCACACCCAAATAGCGGGTGTGACGCCCGCTTTTTTTTAGTACTAACAATCTTGTGGGTTGCCCTTCAATGTATTGTGCAGGCTAAAAAGACGTAGGCAGCGTGTTTTGGTGGTTGATCAGAATTCCTTACCTGAATACACACAGGGTAAATACAAGTGGGAAAACGATCAACCGGCACGCACAAACAAACATCTCCAACGGCTCCACCGCGTGGGCCTGAGCTCAACCCGCCCGAATACCGTCCAGCCTCTAATTTATAGGCCAATAATATGCGTGGTTTATAATTTATCGGCCGCTAATTTATAAATCCTTAATCATTATTCTCGGCACCACTCTTTTGTGGATCAACGAATTGATATGTTTTTGGCGGCGCCGCTTCAGCGGCGCCGCAGGCCCACGGTATGGCGCAGTGTGTGGCGCGCCTCTGTTTTACAGGCCTTTGTTTCATGTAATTTTTAATTTCTAAATCGTTAATTACTTTCTTTCAAATTTCCCAATATTTATAAATTAAAAAACTACACAAATTAGGAGCCAGACGGTACTCCTGTTCGGTTCAGGTGGTCGTGAGCTCATCCAGCCGTGCTTTGCTCCTCACTTCTCTGAAGAGAAAATCTCTGATTCGGGGTGGTGGTGGGTTGTGTGCAACGGTGGGTACAAGGACGAGTGGGTACGAAGGTGGTGGTGTGGTGGGTCTGGTGGTGGCGCATGAACACAGGGCTTGTTCCACTTTCGCTTTGCCGAAGGTCCCATTGCGTGATCCGCGGAAGCCTCGTGGCCCTGTGCGCCTGACCACGATGGCCTATGACCCGCCGCCGAAGCACCGGAGGCGAACCCTGAAACGGAAAAAAAACCGGAAAAACGGAAAAAAAACACACGAAGCTGAACCTCGCAAGCACAAAAAAACATCGAAAGACACCAATCTGTACGCCCATACGGGATCGCCGGAAACACGAAAAAGTTTCAATGCGTGACCCGTTTCCTGCCCGCGCCCTCTTTTTTTATGTTTTATCACCGACTCCTCTCTCTTTCCTGTGCGATCCAAACCGCTTTTTTCACTTGTTTCTTTTTTTTTGGAGCGCGGGACACTGTACAAGCCATGTTGGTACCGGTATCCGGTTGCTTCCGGAGCGAGAGCCCAAAAAAATGCTTCTTCAGCACACAGTGAACGCCACTTCACTGCGACCTGGGCTGGCCTGCATCTGAGTGCAGGTCCGACCAGGTAAAAAAACCCGCGATGCAGTGACTCTACCCCCTGCATCAGGGTGGATTCGCTTCGTCCGGTCGCACCCCACCAGATGCAATGACGATCCTCGCCACCCCTTGGGCTATAGAAGAGCTCAAGCGGTGGAAGAGGTCCTGGCAGGCGGCCGAAGCGGTCCGGTCTTCACGGAGGGCGTTCGCGCGGGCGATGTGCCGCAGCTCCGTGATTGCTCCTGGGCACCAGGCCCCGAACGTGTCTACAACTAGCGGCACCGCTCGCCACTCCCGCGGGTCCGGCTCATTTGCGATGATCCTGTTGTAGACACGCTCCTTGACGGCAACAGCATACGCGGCTGCTGCGCCCCCTGGCTCCGCTGCGGCCCTGGTCGCGTAGTGGGGCTGCGAGAGCTGTAGGGGGTATGTGACTGCGACGTCAAGTAGGACGGTGGTGCCGTCCCGGACGTAGCTGATGTCCGGGCGCTTGCGCCGCGTGTTCGCGAACACAGCTCGCTCGATCGAGGGGCCCAGCAGCCCTCGACGTGCGAAGTTGGCGACAATGTCCCGAAGCGCGTTGTTCAGGCGCGTCCGGCGGCCGCTGCCGAAACACGTTTGGGCGTGCGAGCCGATGACGTCGGTCGCCCCGTGCCCGCAGAGGCGGCACTCCCCTGGCGCGGCCGCAATTGGCAGCCCCAGCCGAAGGCGTACTGCCACCGCCAGTTCGGCCGAAGAGGTATCCGCTTCCGGGTTGCCGTACAACCACGCCGAGGCGTGCTTGCCGGAACTTCTTTGGATCCTCGCCCGGATCCGGTCTTGCGCTTTTTTTTTTTTTTTTTTTTCCCGACGACAACTAGTGTCAGACTAGCCTACCCGAAGGCAGTTGATTTCTTTAGGCAAGGTTTCTCTACCGCCTTCACACGCCTGGCCACGTGGCGGATTGTGGGCCTTCGTCTAGTCGCAAAGTCTTCGAGGAGACGCCTCAGATGTGGTTGGTCTTGTGGGTATGCTTCCATGATATCAGACACATCATTGTGCGTCGCGTCGTCTGCCAGCAGTACATGCTGGGCGGTTGCCATCTCCGCGCACCGTTTACAGTTGACCTTTGTGCCTCGAGGCATTACCGCACGCCGCACGATGGACTGCAGGAGGTCTGCCGCCCGGGTATGGTCTCGAGGGAGCCGAGGGTGCTTCCCTTTGTCGTCTTTGCCGATGCCAGCTCTCGGATACTCCTCATGGCCGTCTTCGTGCGGCGGTGACGCCAGACGCGCCGCACGAAACGGATGGGGCTCTCCAGCATCGGGAACTCCTCAGCCACGAGACAGCACACAGACTTCACCCCGTTTAAAGAGCGGAGCAGCTCCATGCTCAGTCCCGGTCCTCTGTCCCGGAGTGCCTGGGTCGCCGCCTCGTCCGCCCGGTTGATGAAGGCGTTGTCGGCGTGCCCCTTACTCCATCGAAGGCACTGCGCGTACTCGCCTACTGCGTTGGCGACGGGGTCGCCGGGCTCTCCGCGGCGGACACGCAAGATTGCGGCCTCGCTGTCGCTGTACCACGTGACACGGTCGGGTGCGACTTCACGCCGCCGTAATGTCGTCGCTAACAGGTAGATGGCGGCCAACTCGGTCTCCGTACTCGATGTCACCGTGCCCCTCACCATGCAGCCGAACGACGTCGTGCCAATTGACACCCCGGCGGACCCGCGTGATTCGTCTTCCAGGAACCCCCCGTCGGTCGCCACCACCATTTCCCGCGGCTCCGAGAATTCATCCGTCCCCAGTAGCGCGTCTAACCGTTCCAAAACGTCCTCTCCCTCGACCGTCGGGTGTGGCGGCCTTCGCCGGAATCCTTCGACCGGCAGTGCGCTTTTCGCCTCGTCAGGTCGATGAGCCAGTACCGCCCGCGTTCGTTGTAGCGCCGCATATGTCTCGACATTTTGGCAGGCAAAGCCGTCTTTGCACCACGCGAAATCCTTTATCCCCCTGCTGTGGCGATGCTTGGGAAAGAGACTCGCGTGGGCTGCAACGAGCTTCGGCGCCCGCGGGTCGAAGCAAGACGAAAGACAGTGCATCGATACGATGGGGAGCACGTGGCTGCTGAAAAAGGCGCATTTTCGCCTTGTGGAGCGGTACACGTGGGAGTTTGTGAAGTCGACGAGGCGCGCCAGCCTTTCCATGCACTTGGCGTCATTGTCGCACCCACTCAGTCGTCCGCCCGCATGGATACACACGCCCAGCAGTCTTGCCCGGTTGGTGGTTTCACGAATGGGATCCGAGCTCCATGCGAAGGAAGACCTCGCCAGTACAACCGTCTTTTCCTCAGCCAACTCCAGGTCTTTCGATGTCGCCCACTTCTTTAGGGCCCTGTACGTTCCTTGGAGTCTTGATCTCGTCGTACGTGCAACCAGGTCATCGACGTATGCCCGTGTTTCATCCTCGGGGGGAGGCTCGCAGGTATACAAGATGTACAGCAGCACGCTGAGGGGTGATCCCTGGAGAACGCCGCGTTTCATGCCAACCGGTGGGGTGAAACCGTCATAGTGCACAATCGACACTTCCTGATCCTCGATGACCCTCGCTATCGTCCTCGCCCACTCGGGACCAAGCAATCTCTCGACCGTCCGAACCAGCTTTTCATGCGGTATCGTGTCAAATGCCGCGAGAACGTCGACTAGCAGCAGCAGGTGTTCATCGTCGGGCTCCGTGCCTGACCCCGATTCTAGCCATTCCTTCGCATAAAGTACTACCTGTGCTGCCCCGCTCCGGCTTCTCCATACTTGAAGGATACCCATACGGGACTCCTCCCTATCCCATTCGGTAGTCCGGGGACGGACAGTCTGCGTCGAAGGAAAGATGTGTGGTTCGTTCCAGCGTAGGTGATGAGGCACTCATCTGTAGCTGGCATCAATGGCATTAGATACCTAAAACCAGTGGAGGGTTCTACTCTCCGTCCCCACTCTCCCACAAAATTGCGCTTTGCTAGGGCGCACGAGACCAATATCCGGTAGGATAATTTCGTGTACCCCAGGAGCCGAGCTGGGTTAGCTTTGGGAAGCGGACCGCTTGAAGCATTTGTCTGCCCCCCTTCGACAGCGATCCTTGCGCCGACACATCTCTTTTGCTATGTCGAATAGCGACGCCCTCAACTCTTTCTTTTTTGAGCAGGACGTTTGTACCGAAGGACCATTTTTCGGAAAAATGCAAGCCGTGGGAGTTTCTGCTCTTCGTATTGTCTGACAAGAACTGCCTAGATAACTGATACCACTAGCGCAAGGGAATGTTGAGTGCCTGAACTCGGGGAAACGAGCTTGGCGAGGTCACCTTCCATCCCACCGGGGTTAGGAGGGTGGGAAAATTTGACTTTTTCTTGGAACCAACCACACCCTGAAGGAATAGGTACCAGGGAAAGCCTGCTGCACGGGAGCCAAGCTTCACGTGTTCGGCGGTACTGCAGAGCCACGGGCCTACGGGTCAAGTGGCTACCGATTTCCCAAACTAAAGCATCAAGGCGTGGCGCACCTTGGGGCTTGGCGCTTGCGCGGAACACCAGCTCGTCGAGACGGTCAGCCACAGGGCAGAGCGGACGGGGTTGTGGCACTGTGCTGCCTCCGACTAAAGCTTTGCAAGCTGTGGTTGACCGTCACGTTCCTGGACCAGGAGCGGCCTTTTTCTTCTTCTTCTTCTTCTTGGAACCAACCACACCCTGAAGGCTGTGTAAAGTTCTCTACCTAAGCGCGGCCATCGCCCAAGCGACGTGAAGAAGCAGAAATCGACGCGCAACCGATGAACCTGGACGAGCAGTCTAAGGAGAAGCGAGGCACCAAACGCGCGCATGGGCGCGACGATGGAGACAGGCGAAGAGATAAGGGGCCCAAGACTAAATTCAAAGCGAATTTCTTCTTGGTGTCGGTCGCAACACTTACAAACATGGCTAGCGGCAGTTACAGTGTAGAAGCATTCCTACTACCCTCATACTACCCGCCTCACAGCTCAATGGTCAACCGGAGACCCTAAAACACCGAACCTCTAAACCACAATAAACGCTACTGATGCAGATTATTGCTACAGATTCGTTACATTCCAACCCAAAGCTCGACCTGACTTTCGTGGCTCAGTGGACATGTGATTTGAAGTTAAAATGCACAGCAGACCTCCTCAATATTCCCCACTATGGGAGCCGAACACTCCCCTTTTTACAACTTTCTATTTTCTATTTTGCATCCCTTTCGGATAGACGACATGTTCCTCGAAGAAGACTTGATGCTAGCATCAACCATGCATGAGAGCCAGTGCTCTGCCTAAACATTAAACTAAGATTCCCCCCGCCCCCATTTTTAGTACTATCAATCTTGCGGGTTGCCCTGCAATGTATTGTGCAGGCTAAAAAGACGCAGGCAGCGTGTTTTGGTGGCTGATCAGAATTCCTTACCTGAAAATGACACAGGGTAAATACAAGTACGAAAACGATCAACCGGCGCGCACAAACAAAACGAAGCGCCTGTCTTTTGCGATAACCGAGCATACTTGTTACAATGCACTGTAAACACAAAAGAGAACGCTGGCATCTTGTTTAGGAGAAGATTAGCCTAGCGAGCATATTCGCTCACTATCATCCACTAGCAGGCTAATGCTCCCCGGCACGCACAAACAAACACACGCCTATTCTTTTTTTGTATAAGCACCTGCCTTGTAGGAATGATGCTTGAGGAGACTGCCAGTTGCGATAGATCAAAGGAGGTAAATGTGCTGTAGCCCACACGAAACACAGGTAAATCTGGGTTTAGTGGCGGGCGTAAGCGCTCAACAAAAAAGACCCACTTTGTAGTTGTATTGTTTTCTCCCCCTCTAGCCTCCTTCGAAAGGAGCACAAGGCAGTCCCTCGAGTATGTTTGTGTTTTACAAGTGGATCTAAAGCTTGAAAGTTGGCAGCGCACTACATGAAAACTTACCAACGCAGGTGAGTCCCGGCGGGCACTTGCGCCCAAATAAAACAGCCTGCAAAACATGCGGCTGGTAGCTTTTCGACTCAAACTATCCTGCGCAGGTGGGAAGGCCGAGGGGCTGAAAAAAAATAGGGGGCGTGGGGGGAAGGTGTGGAGAAACGTCTTCCGTAATATGGCAGACCACTATGACGTGTTGGAGCTCAGGCGGAACGCGAGTGCGCATGACATCCGCAAGGCGTTTAAGAAGATGGCGTTGAAGCTGCACCCGGATAAGAATCCCGAAGGGGAGCAGATGTTCAAGCGCATAGGGGAGGCTTACGACACCCTAATGAACCCCCGAGCCCGCCGAGAGTACGACTTGAGCTCCAAAGGTAGCGGGGAAGCAGCAGGCATGGCTGGCCAACCAGCGGAGTCCTTCGGTCGGTACCAGTCGATGCCACCGTCGCAAAACTTCGACGAAATGCAGAAGCGCCGGTCGGAATCAGAAGCGCAAATGCGGCAGCAGACAAAGGCCTTTGCATCTGCCAACATGAACTTCTCCGACTGGTACAAGGTTTGTCGCGCTGCCACTATAGTAGCTCTCCCCAAGGATACCCGGGTTCCGTGCTGACGACGTCAGCCTCATTGTGTGTTCAGGGTTAAGTGGACCGAAACACGGGCCAGCGGGTTGTGAGTACAGTACAATTCGAAGCATGCTGATGATGTCTCATTATGTGTTCGTGGCCGAAACATGGGACCAGCGGTGTTGAGTACATTACCATTCGAAGCACGTTCGTGCAGTTCCCCCATTCCAGTAGAGTACGCTCGCAGTATTACTTTCACGGACTCGTTTTCCCGGTGGCACTTCAATCGTCGGTGCCGCACATGGGAAACGCCTGTCTACCGAGCTCTTACTCATCATTTAACCGCCGCCTATTTGCACACGCTGCTAATGAAGGACATCCCCATGCTTATTGTTTTAGCCACATGCAATGTGTGAGGAAGCTAAACCGCCAAAGTAGGACCTTTCGATCACGATCATTTGCCAATTTGCCACCTGAAATCGCACGAAAGGGCGACAATTCTTTTGCGGGTTGCCCAACAAAGTATCGTGAAGGAAAGAGACGCAGGCAAAGCGTGTGTGGTGGGTTGGTCAGAAACTCCTGACCTGAATGAAACGAAGCAGGATACGTGGGAAAATGATTAACCGACACGCGCATACAGCGCCTGTCCTTTTCTATAGCCACGTACACCCTCCCACGAAACTGTGCAAACCGCAGACGAAATTGGCGGCTCAGGAGAAGGCAAGTGCGGCGGCGCATTGCCGGCTTCGGGAAGTGTTGACAAAGCAAGAAGAGGAGAAGAGGCGCCTGGAAGAGGAGAGGACGGAGCTGGCCGCCAGGGCTGCGGCCGCCCACAGCGAGACCGCCCGGACCAAGAAGCAGGAGCTGGAGCACGCGCAGAGGGAGCGGGAGAAGACCCACCGCGAGAGGGCCGCTCGAGAAACCATGGCGCGAAAGCAGCGCGAAGAGGTGTGCCCCCCTTTGTGTTGTGAGACTGTACCTGGTCCCGGAATCTGGAGTCGATGGGACGATGGGCCCTGCTACTGCTGGCACTGGGCTCGTGAGCTTGCCCATCCTTTTGGACGCATCTGCCACTCTGTGGGCATCTTCTAGGCTGTGTAACTGCTTATTCGCATTGTTTCCTTCCCGTTTCCTGGCATCCGCAATGAACTTCACGAAGCTGGGAGCGTTCCTCCCCGTTTCCACCACGTTTACCGCCTGTCCAGAGCGAAAGGCACCCGACGACTCTTAAGCAACCGGAGTTTCAAGCTTTCACTCAAAACGAACAGGCTGCGCAAAGGATAATCCTAGTGCCGAAAGCCATACAGAGACTCTCAAACCCCCGGAATTTCAAGTGAACTTCCTTTCTACAACCAGCAGCTCTGGCGCCGGGAGACCGCTGCGCAGAAGGAAACCGAAACGCACTTAGCTGCGGGCCCTCCGCGAGGAGGAACTCGAGCGGAACCTGCGCGAGGCCGAGGAGAGGGAACCTCAGTGTCGGATATTCGGATTCATTTTGCCCGAGACTCAAACCCCGGAGTTGCGTTGCGAATCCTCACTCTAAAGTATAAACACGCTGCGCAGGAAGGTATCCCTACTGTCGAAAGGCACCCGACGACTCTGAAAAACCGGAGTTATCAAGCGAGTTTCACTCAAAACGAGGACAACAGGCTGCGCACAAAGGATATTCCTAGTGCCGAAAGCCGTACCGAGACTCTCAAACCCCCCGGAATATCAAGTGAACTTCCACTCTACAATAAACAGTTATACTTAACACTAGTACCCCAACACGCCGACAAAGAACAACCGACACCAACAGCTCTGGCGCCGGGAGACTGCTGCGCAGAAGGAAGAAACCGAGGCGCACTTGAAGGAGCTGGCGGCGGCCCGGCGGAAGCTCGCCGACGAGAAGAACCAGCTGGCCGCCGAAACCCGCACGCTCCAAACGGCGGGCGTCAACGAGGAAGCCGCGCGCCAGCTGCGGGCCCTCCGCGAGGAGAAGCTCGAGCGGAACCTGCGCGAGGCCGAAGAGAGGGAACCTCAGTGTCGGATATTCGGATTCGTATTGCCCGAGACTCAAACCCCGGAGTTGCGTTGCGAATCCTCACTCTAAAGTATAAACACGCTGCGCAGGAAGGTATCCCTACTGTCGAAAGGCACCCGACGACTCTGAAAAACCGGAGTTATCAAGCGAGTTTCACTCAAAACGAGGACAACAGGCTGCGCACAAAGGATATTCCTAGTGCCGAAATCTGTACAGAGACTCTCAAACTCCCCGGAATATCAAGTGAACTTCCACTCTACAATAAGCAGTTATACTTAACACTAGTACCCCAACACGCCGACAAAGAACAACCGACACCAACAGCTCTGGCGCCGGGAGACCGCTGCGCAGAAGGAAGAAACCGAGGCGCACTTGAAGGAGCTGGCGGCGGCCCGGCGGAAGCTCGCTGACGAGAAGAACCAGCTGGCCGCCGAAACCCGCACGCTCCAAACGGCGGGCGTCAACGAGGAGGCCGCGCGCCAGCTGCGGGCCCTCCGCGAGGAGGAGCTCGAGCGGAACCTGCGCGAAGCGGAGGAGAACCTCGAGAACACCCGCCGGCGCGCCGAGGAGGAAAGCAGGGTGAGGCTGGCCGCAGACCGGCAGAAGTGCAAGCGGGACGCCGCCGAGGCGGAGCGGCAGATGGAGAAGGAGAAGGAGATGTGCGACCTCGCTGTCCGGTGGGAAGAGGAGGAGAGAGAGCAGGCCGTCCAGAAGCAAGAGCAAGTCTGCCAGATGGCGCGGTGGTCCCAAGAAGTGATGTCCGACGCGCGGCAAGCCAGGCTGCAGCACGAAGCCGACCTGAAAGCAATGCGGGAAGAAACAGACCGCATGGAACTCGCCATGCTCGCAAAACTCGAAGCGGTGCGGGAGGCCCGGCGGCAAGGTAACCCCATCGACCTGTCCCAGCTCCCTGCCTGCGCCGGCCTGCCGTCCCCGGACCTCATCATCCCGCTGCGCGGAAGCACGCGCTCCGCCAACGCAACGACGAGCAACACCCCAGCGACGAACCAGCTCCCTCCCACCGCAGATCCGTCGTCGACCACGACGACGCCGCTCGGCTTCTACACTTTCCAATCTCCCGGCGGCCCGGGAACCCTCGAGAAAGAAGATACAGCTTCCCCCTCGAACATCGCCACCCAAAGCAACCCGCGCCGCGCCGCGGGCTTCGACGAAAGCGCGACCGTCGCGAGCGACGACGGAACGGCCGCCGCCTTGCTGCGGACCGTCGGCGCCAGCTCCGCAGACGAGTGCGCCGGGACCAACCCGGCGCTGGCGGACACGCTCGCCCCGCGAACCCGCGGCGAGCGGCGGGAAGTGGGCGTCGGGGGGTCGGAGCCCTCGCGGTCGGCCGGCGGGAGCGTGTCGGAGGGGCGGGCGGGGCCGGGAGGGAGGGCCGGCACGCCGCTGCTGTCGTCGTCGGTGACGTGCTTCTTTCCGAACAGCTCGCACCGGTCGTCACCGTCACGGGCGAGCGAGTGCTCGCAGAGCTCGGAGCCGACGATGACGTCGGGGTCCGCGGCCAGCGACCCGCCCGTCCAGCTCTCGGCAGCGCCGACGGCCTCCCCTCCGCTGCCCTTGGCGCAGTCCCCCCTCTCGCCGGCGTGCGACGGCCCGGTCAGTTCCGCGTCCTTCGCGAGGGTATGCGCGTTCCGTTCCATCCTGCGCCTCCGGGGCGACTTGCGCCCGGTTCATAGGAAATGCAATAGAAAATGGATCTTTCTGGATTTTGAGTTTTTCAGAATTTCTTTTGTATAAGCACCCGCTTTGTAGGAAATGCTTGAGGAGACTGCGAGTTAGATCAGTGCTGCCCACACGAAACACAGGTAAATCTGGGTTTAGTGGCGGGCGTAAGAGAAAATAAAATGAGAGAGCAGGCCTGGGTGTTTGGACAATAAAAGCATCTCACAAAAAGCTCGCTACGCTCGGTTTTTGCTATCTCAGAATTTAAACAGGGGATTTTTTGACGGACAGACAGGACGGACAACCCGCAAAATTTTATAGTACCCTGACCTATTAGAATTGCCTTGACAGTATCACTGAGGGAGTTGATGCACCAGCCGATAAGAGAACTTCACACAACATTCAGGATGCTGTTGGTTGAAAGTATAATATGATAAGATGCCAAACCCCCCCATCCCCTTTGCACTAATAAACCTGCCGGCCTCCCGAACCTCGGCAATACATGCTTTCTCAATGCAGTACTACAACTGTTGTTGCGTGTAGAACCGATCAGGGAGATGTTTTGCAGTCTTGCGCAGAATCCTCTGAATTTCCGGGGGTTCTTGAAGGAGTTCTTGACGTACTTCGTCCTGCTAATAAGCTCGCGCATGGGGAGGAGCCAGCTCAGCCAGGACAGCCGAAGGATAGGGGCTGAAACGATCCGTGCCATGCTCCCAATGTTCTGCGATGCTCGACAGCACGACGCGCACGAAGCTTTGGTTGCAATTCTGGATAGGACGGACAGCTCCCTAGGGCCAGACGGTACGGAGGAAGCTTCCCCGGATCGGCGACTTTTCCAGACGTGCCTGGAGACCACATTGACGAGTACAGCACGATGTATCGCCCGTAGCTCCGTCTCCACCCGCCATCAATCGGTGCAGTGTCTTCAGGTCCCTCGTGGAAGGCCGGTGGAGGATGCATTCTGTGTTCGTGAATCCGGAGAAGGTGTGACTGCGGAGCCGCTGGATCCGTTGTGGAGAACATGAGCGTGCATGTGGCCTCTGAGTGCTTGTTGTTGCAGTTCGGCATTTGCGCAAGCGATGGTGCGAGACTACGGAATGACGCTTCCCTGACGCTCCTCCTGCGACTGCCGGACAGCACACTCCGCCTTTCCGCGGTGGTGGTACACACGGGACAAAGTACGACGAACGGGCATTTTGTCACCTACGTCTTACAAGGGATACAATGGACGCTTTTCGATGACGAACGGGTTTTACGCGTCGATAGCGTCCCTTGGGCTGACGTATACCTCGCCGCGTACGTACAAGGCCCTGGTGCGTCCCACGAGGTGGTCGAGCGCTTGCCGTTGCCTACGATGATGGCCACGACAGTCCCACCGCAGGTCCCGCTGATGCCTCCTACCTCGCCCTGTAGCGACGGGGACCTGGAATCTTGTCACCCGACGCCGCTTTGAATGTGCACGGTCGAGAGCCCACGAACCCCCCGGAACTGCGGTACAAACGCTGCTTCACCGACCGCACCAAAGAAGGTCAGTTGTTCCGGGGCCTCAGGCCTGCGTACGCACGAACGTTTTTGCACGTACGTCAACTTCGGGGAGTGACGTTCGCCCCACGGAACAACCGGAATCTCGACCTAACAGGGCTGAAGTCTGGTTCAGTGTCTGTTGTAAAAATAAAGGGACGCAAAAAACATGAAATGCTGCACCGGCGAGGTTAGCTTGTCGTGCTGTACGGCCTGCCGGCTTGCGTTTAATGTACTGGAGGTCCGCTAAAGACCGCCTGGCCTCGTGCTAGGCGTAGTTTAAGGTTGTACTGATCTACAAACAACCACTTACGAACTTGTCAACCCCACCGATTTTCTATCTTCTTCCCCCCTCTCCTTTTCGACGTTGCTGTTGACTAGCTATTAGGTCGGACCCTTCCCCGGTGAACATCCCATGAGTAACAGTGTTGACTCAGGCCGATGCGTGCTACATGGCAACCCCTGCTAACATGTATGCACGCGGGGGGCTCAGGGCCACATTCATTGCGAATGTGTTCGTGGTCGGCCGCAAGAGTCTTTTTTGGCTAGCCAAAGAGAGTAAAAGAGTGAAAGAGTACGTACAGTAGTGAGTAGAGAAGAGAACGAGTGTAAGAGAACGGAGGTAGCACGAACTACCAGACCAGCGGAGGCCACCGCAAAGTCGGCCGGGTGACGAAGCATCACGACGTTCCTCGAATACGAAACTGACCTGGAAGATGAGTCCAACTCCGTGAGGGTTGGACTTGGTATGGACTCCGTCGGAGCACCACGTAGAGAGGCGCAGAGGAGCAATAAATCGCGGGCCCAGTTTCCTGAACCGTCACTGACGGCGTCAGGGGGGATAACAGCGTGTAGGTGTCCAGTTTGAGCCTTTCCAATCGACCAGCCAGGTGGTGGTCGAGTTCAGGTGGAGACCAGAAGTATGCTGCGAGGCCGCAGTTTCGCGGGCCTCGTCACGCGGGGTTCGTGGGCTCATACAAGTAAGCACGGTTATGGTACAATAACGCATGTTGCGACGTTGCTCAAAATGAGTCAAATACAGATCAAAATAGGGGACGGGTCCGGCTCCGTAGCAGTACTACTTGAGGTTCCACAATGTGGATGACCAGGCTTCTTCCCGTAGGGCTCTACCCGGGTGCCGAAGCACAACTACATTGCAAAGTATCGGGGTTCCTCTTTTCGAAGATTTAGCCAAGTTACGTGTGCAGTGGTACAGCAGCGTCGAGGACTTCAGGGAAGGGGGGCGACCCTTGCTTCTCCGTACGATCGCTTAAATGGGCACGGCATCCTCTGAGTCGGCGGATCGCGAGGAGACTTCAGAGGAGCGTGGGTGGTCGACGGCTGCAGCGGGAGGATGCGAACTGGTCGTCTCTTCGGTGAGGATGGTGTACTTCGGGAGGGTGCCGCTCCCCTGCAGGTACGCGAGAGCGAGCTCCGGGAACACGAACAGGACGGCCCACAGGAACTCCACGGCGTCCACGGGCGGCGACCTCCTGCCGAGACGATTCCTGACCTCGAGGCCGTTCTTCATCTCAGCCGAGGGGTCTGAACAGCGGGGGCATCACAGCCGATGAAGAGGTGAACGAGCGGGGCCAGCGACCTCGAGCCGCACATGGGGTGCGGTTCCCTGAGACACAAGACACAGGTGAGAGAGATAGGATGGACTATGGAACAAGGATACGTGTGTGGGTGTCCAGCTTGAGCCTTTCACTCGACCGACCAGGTGGCGGTCAAGTGTCTGGTGGAACTGTGAGGCGCAGGGCCTCGAGACGTTGGGGACAAAGAGCGTGGCTTCTCCCATTCTGGCCTTAAAGATTTCTTACCTTTTCCTTATCCCTCAAAACCAGCACCAATAACAACGACTCTCCTGTGCACTAATAAAACATTTTTTGACGTGTATGCCGGCCCCGAAACACTGTCTGTGCGGCCCAAAACGGGCCCTAAACGGTTTTTGGCGGGTTAAGTGAAGATACAGGGGCCTCAGAAGGCCCACAAGCGGGCCCAGATGGGGTTTCGGGGTCGGTATGGGGTGACGTCGAAAAGTATTTTATTAGTGCAAAGGGGAGGGGGGGGGGTTTTGGCATCGTCTCATAAAGTAAAACTTTCCCACCCTCCCTCGCCTCAAGCTCGTTTCCCCGATCCCCGAATTAAGGCAGTCACCCAACATTCCCTTGCGCTGGTGATATATCAGTTACGTGGCGGGTCGGAGCCCTCGCCGTCAGCCGGCGGAGCGTGTCGGAGGGGCGGGCGGGGCCGGGAGGCAGGCCGGTACGCCGCTGCTGTCGTCGTCGGTGACGTGCTTCCCGAACAGCTCGCGCCGGTCCCTGTCAGCAGTGCAGGCAGTGCTGATGCTAAGGCCCCTAAACTCGGCATCGTTGTCAGCCGGACGGCAACGAGGGGTGGCCCCCCCCCCCCTAAACACCCTCCCCCCCCCCTCCTGCAGTGCCTGTGTGCAGCAGGGTGGTGACCGCTCTAAGGTGGTTTCCTCAGCAGCGACCAAGAAAAAAAAAACTTTTTTTTTTGGCCCAAATCCTCCCAAAAAAGCACTCGAAAAAAAAATTGTTGACCCACTTTTTCCACCATTTCACCTTCGAGAATTTAGCTAAGGTGGGTCCCACAGTAGGTCCACAGTGGGTTGCACCAGGAGGGGGGGGGGGGGGGGTACCCACCCCCACCCAGGGTTAGCAACTTCGGTTTGGGTCTCAGGCTTAGTATCAGCACTGAGTGCAGGAGTATTTCACAAGACTCATGCATATCGCCGAGACTTGTGGAGCTGGACAAGGAGCTCTTGGCACGACGCATAGTCGGCATCCACTTGATTTTGTGACCTATGGCAGATTTTTGCCATAGGAGTGCACCAGCAGTTAGCGGGAAATTTTACTTTTTGGCGGGACGTATAGTAACTATTTCCCGCAAACCGTCCCACAAACACAAAAGGTCGAAAGACACAATCCGTACGCCCGTTCAGGTAAGTGTTCAGTCTAAACCTCAAACCAAGATTCCCACCCACAGGCAGCATATCATTTGGCTCACGCGGACGCTGTTCTCTCCCCGCAGGCCGCCGGCCCCGGGGCATCTGAAGACTTGACGGCATCGCCTTCGCTGCGTGCTTCTCCGAGCTTCGGCCGTCGCAGTTGTACGCCTTCATCGCCTGCCGAAAAGGAGACGAAGGTAAGCGAAATCTTTTATCCCCTTCGACCCTGTTGTAGTACTACCGGCAGTGTGTTCGATGGGCCAACCAAACGACTGAGTTTCTAAAAACACCGACTTTCCGAACTCGAATCGCATGGAGGGGACACATAATGAATCCGCCACACGCGCCAATGAAAAATGCAGTCAAGACAGTTTGCAGTTTACTGAGGAAATAGGAGCAAGACGCATGGCTAGATGAGGAGCACGACCACCTCGAATCGACACCAGGAGAATTCGGGGTGGAGCTGGCTTCTACGACTCGAAATATTCTGGTAAAAGGTAGCATTCCTCAACTAGCCCGAACCAACAGGATCAAAGAATGTCAGTCACACCTACCCGAGAATTTTATCCATTTCTCTCTCCGCGGGCTCGTTACCACATCCGAGTTGGCATACACATACGCGTTCGATCAAGTGGTCGAGATTGGGGGGAAGATACAGTGGTGGCATATGGGACAGGCAATCGAGAAAAGCCAAGGGGGATGATCGAAGACAGCCCCTCCGAAAGCTGAAGAACGAATGGGGGAGGAGGGGTGCTCAAAAATCATCAGAAACAGTTTTCGACAGCGTGCACGGTGAGGTCCAGCCTCGGGAGCTGGAGTTAAAGAGGGTGTGCCCGAGTCACTCTCGAAAAGCGGGTGTGCTACATCCAAAACGCGTGTAAATCCACACCCGAAAAGCGGGTGTGCCGCTTTTTACCTCACGTGCGAGCAAATCCATACCAGTTGGCCGATGATATATAGTTGGGTAGTATACAGATAATATGCGCTTTTTTTTTTTTTTTTTTTTGCAAATTCAGGGGTTTTTCTAGGATTTCAAATTTTCGAGCTGGAGTGGGGAAACTTTTCGACGCGTTTTCAGAGCCGAATTGCCAAGCAATCCACGCAAATTGCGCTTTGTGGTGCTGGCTGCGGGCTTTTCCCCCAAGGCAGCTTAGTTCGACGTTCTCCTGGTGCCTATTAGGCCGGTTAGTTCGTTGTCTTCACATGGGTTCAGTTGCCACAGCAGGAAGGGAGTGAACGAGGGTTGTGTCACAAAAAAACGGGTGCTGCATTTAGGAATGATAGTCGTGGAACAACCTGGGACAGATCCCACTATGCAGAATTGGCCTTCGCCTGCACAAAGTTTAGGCGACGGCTCGGGACCATCTCGACAAAACGGTCAACAACCTTCTCCAAAAAGACCATCGAAAGCTCTGGTGGACCCTCGATACGGATGCGCAGGATCATATCCAAATGTCCGCTCGTGAGCCGGTTCCTTAAAAGATCCAGGGTGTCTTTGAGAACACTGAATGATCGCTCAACAGCACTCGTCCCTGAGGGATAAGTGGCGACCAACCGCATGGCGGAGACTGCACGTGGAGACTGCACGTTCTGCCGCCTTGTCATCCCGGTTCCTGGTACCTATTACGAAGCCGTTGAGAACCTCCTCCAGTGTCATCTCGTTTTCGTCGGCGCCGCACAGGGGCTCGTTCTGTACTCTCTCAGGTGGGTCTCGTCGTTGGTTGTCAACACGTGCTGCATTTCCTGCCTGTCTCGTCTTTTTTTCTTTCTTCCTTTCTCTTCTTTTTTCTGCCCCTTTTTTCGCACTTCTGGAGCGATTGCGTTGCGATGTGGGGTCGCAGCTTTTCTGGCGATGCTGCAATGAACAGAAAAAAAAAACCCACTCCAGCCCACTCAGATTTTCGCCAAGAATCTGGAGTGGGGAAAATCCCCACTCCAGCCCACCCCAGAAAAAACCTTGAAATTTATCCGGTCCGGTTTTTGTCAAAATTTTGGAGGATCAAGTTTTTAGTGTTTTCTTTGGGTCCAAGAATCGGTCAAAAATTTGGGTCAAAAAATTGGTCAAAAATGCACGCACAAAACCCCATACAGGACGCCGGAACTCAAGCAGACGCACTCAGTTTGTGGCGGGAGGCGTGCGGCTCCAGTCAATACCGATCTCGCACCACCCCAAACTGAATCCTCACTCGCCGAAGCCAGACGCGCGAAGACAGGGGGGCGCGGGGGTGAGTCCAGCCTCAGCTCGTCGCAAAGCGGGGGGGCGCCGCAACCGACGCGTACAAATGTCCACCCGAAAAGCGGGTGTCACGCCCGCTTTTCGCCCGTTTGCTCTTTTTCTTTCTTTGAAAGTCTACCAACACTGCAGGGAATAGTTGACTAGACCTCTTGAGTTAGTGCTAACCACGAACTGGGGAGTCGGGAAAACCTACAAAGCCAAAAGCAGGACCGGGTTTGCGGACCGACCCCCCGTTTGTGAGAAAAAGCGAAGAATAAAACACCTTCTTTTTTCCGGCCTGCATGCCCCATCAAAAGCAATCGAAAAAAATGAAAACAAAAGAGAGTTTTACCACCTTGCGCGGAGCGCGGGATGTTTGGCAGCCGCTGCTAAACAGTGCATGCTAATCCATGTGGTTCATGTACTTAAAAGAACTCAATGCTAAACAATAACATAACGTGGGCGGCGCCGAAGCTTTACCAGCTTCGGTTGACACCATTTGCGCACTTAACCATGGTTGAGAAGACGACTGAAAGCACAGACACAAAGATAGCTCAAAGCATCTGCAGAATAACACGAAAAGCCTCTAGGCAAAACCCCGTTTTCACATTTCTTCCCGTTGACTTTTTTCAAGGTGGTAACCCCGATGAGACAAGAACCAACACTAGCAATAGCAGCGACGCGTCTCTTTTTCCGTGCGTGCCGTGTATCCTGACCAGTTGAATTCTGCTGGGGTTCCTTCTTCCCTCTTTTCTTTAGGGTAGATAAACTCCAAACTTTGTTTCTTCGTTGCGCGCGTTCGAAATTTTTTGATCTTGGTTGGTCGGCCCGCCGCAACCCGCCGGAACCCTCTGAATGGCACTACCAACCCGCCGGAACCCGCCGGAACCCTCTGAATGGCATTTCCAACCCGCCGGAACCCGCCGGAACCCTCCGAATGGCACTTCCAACCCGCCGGAACCCGCCGGAACCCTCCGAATGGCACTTCCAACCCGCCGGAACCCGCCGGAACCCTCCGAATGGCATCGCCAACCCGCCGGAACCCGCCGGAACCCTCCGAATGGCACTTCCAACCCGCCGGAACCCGCCGGAACCCTCTGGACGCGTGCCCCAAGCAGGAGGATCCAGAGCGGTGGGCATCTTTTGCGGAGGCTTTGGAACGGGAAAGCTTCAAGGATGAGTGGCGCCCCTCGTTGCGCAGAGACGGCAAAGAACACCTCCCGCCGGGGTTGAACCTCCTAAAGGGGTTCATCTTGGTCGAGAAAGGTGCAACCGCCAAGGCCGTCACGGTCACGTGTGGGGTATGCGGGAAGCCTCGTGCGGTCTATGGTGGGAAGGACACCTGCATTGACAAGGTGAAAGCCTTGCGAAAGGAGGAATGCTACACGTGTGGTGATGCATTTCCTCCGGAGGGCTCCGTCCTGGCGAATGCTTGCTATGTCCGCAGGGCAGTGTCGTGCAAGGACCATGTCGAGTGGCTGCTTGCATCCCGGCGAGCCGAGCTCCGCGAGGCCGACATTTGCGGACACTGCGGTTCAAGGCAGAAGCTGCTCGACATCTCTGCTGAAAGCAAGGCCAGGTTTCAAAGCTTTCAGCCTCTGTGCGAAGCTTGCAAGGCCAAGGGTTGCGAAGAAATTCGGTATCGTGAACGCAACCAAGCCCTTCTTGCTAGCCGGTCAGCAGCTGCGAAAAAAGCAGAAAAGGTTGCGGTAAAAGCACCCCCAGCGCAAAAGACAGCAGCTGCTGTCCAAGGTCAAGAAGCGTCGCAAAGAGCTCGGTCGCTATCCGCACGCAGGTCGACTTCAAGGGCACCGAGTCTCACCCCCATAGCGACCATGTTCCCCCCGAAGAACCCGTAAGACCCAAACACCTTTCGGTCACTAGAGCTGGCGAGTTTGCGAGCGTATGGTTTTGTATCGTAACAAGCTAGTTTTACATTCTCGGTCCGCGCCCGAGGGTTTTTAGCTTTTTTTGTGTCCAGAAGCGTCACGGATGCCAGTGGCACACACAGGTTGGGCGTTTTCGCATGGCGGGGGCGCCTTGCAGCCTTCGTGTGCATGCTGCACATCCAATCTTTTCTTTGTGTCTTTTCTGTTCTCTTTTGCGCGCGTGCGTTCGCTCCGGCAGCAAGGCAAAAACTAAGAAACAAAGTCTGGAGTTTATCTACCCTTAACAAGTGTGCAAATACTGGAACAGCGACCGAACCTCTTGAGTTTGTGCTGTTTACGATTGCGGAGTTGGAAACAACCTATAACCTATCGTTTCCTAAAGCGAAGCATACCACCACCCTCTTTTTTGTGTTAACAAAGCATTGTTGGTACTAAAAATTAGTAGTTGACAGCGTACTACATGAAACTTACCAAAGCAGGTGAGTTCCGCGTGTGCGCGTACAAAATTTCTCTCAAGGGCTGCGACTCATCCATTCAGGGCTTACGCTCCACGTGGAACGTGTGGATTTCCACACGTCAAATTTTTTGGATTTTTTCCCCTCACGTGTGCCTCCACGTGTGGATCCACATGTGGATCCTGAAATATTTCTAAACAAACATAACGTGGGCGGCGCCGAAGCTTTACCAGCTTCGGCTGACACCATTTGCGCACTTAACCATGGTTAAGAAGACGACTGAAAGCACACAAACAAGGATAGCTCAAAGCATTTGCTAAATAACACGAAAAGCCTCTAGGCAAAAACCCGTTTTCATATTTCTTCCCCCACAATGTGCTTGCCACAGGTTGAGGGGAATCGAGGCCCACAAGGCGCCAAGGCTGCACAGCCAGGTGTCGCCAGTCCAGAAGTGACGCTTTTTTTTTTTTTGCCCGCCGCACACAGGGGGAAAGGTTTTTTTTCCCCTCAAGAATTAGTATGGCGCTTTCTTTTGTTTGTGCGCACTAGCGGGAACCTTAAGTCAGGGGACTTTAGCACTTTGTCTGACTGAGCAAAAAAGTCGGTTTCAGCCAAAAACCCGGTTTTGGGGCTCTGCGGTGCCTGTGGGTGTCTGAGTACCTGGAACTGTCGTCCCGCGCACGCAAAACAAGGGAGTGGTTAGATATAGGCTTGCGGTGGCGGCGCACGTCTATCAAACTACGGAGAGAGGTGGTCAAAAGCTTCGAAGTTAGCAGTGACACACCGTGACGCGCCACGTACCTGCAGCACTGTATAGTACAGGTACAGTACTGCAGGGGCCACTTTTTCTTTTTAGCCACATGCAATGTGTGAGGAAACTGAACCGCCCAAGTAGACCTTCTGATCATGATCATTTGCCAAATTTGCCACCTGAAACCATGTCCAGGATTTGGGCTCAGGGTAGTGTTCTACTTTTCTCCTACTCTCGCGGTGTACGGTTTTTCAAATCGAAATTTTACAAATTATTTTTACTTTTCTGAAAACCCGAAACCGGAAAAAATCCCGGTTTCTGAAACCGGGAAACCGGATTTCCAAAGTCCCCTGCTTAAGTGGACCACACATATTTTCGCTGAGACCGAAAACGGAGCGTAAGCCCTATATCCATTCCCACCAAAGAGTAAAACAAAACTACGCAATTCTTACCAAACATGGACTGTTGGAATAATTAAGAAGCTCGTCACCGCAAACCGCGGCGTTTTTTTACTTGTGTACTTATGAGCCAATTCACTTCCTCCCCAGCGAAGCCCCCAGAGGGTGTCGGTGGTACAAACGCGCAGTTGCCCGCATCCAACCGGCTATCAGCTCGCATCGGGGAGGTGCCGCTACCCACCTGGACGAGGTGTCCTCCCGCGTAAGTAAGCTGGGAAGGTGAATTGACTCAACTTAGTTCGCAAGACACCAAAGTGGAAAAGCGCCCTAGTAGGCTACAGTTGAACTGAACGAAGTGTACAGAGAATGGCTGCCCCTCCGTTCACCTTGGTTTCTTTACTTTTCCAATTCTACACACACACACACACACACACACACACACACACACACACACACACACACACACACACACACACACACACACACACACACACACACACACACACACACACACACACACACACACACACACACACACACACACACACACACACACACACACACACACACACACACACACACACACACACACACACACACACACACACACACACACACACACACACACACACACACACACACACACACACACACACACACACACACACACACACACACACACACACACACACACACGCACACACACACCCCCACCCCTTATCGCCGACCTCTTCGAACTGAGTACCTGGCAGCAGTCGTCTTTTCCAAGACGCTGTACCAGGCAAACGGACAAGAGGTCGCGACGCTCGACGGAGGTTGCCGGATATTTTGAGCCAAACCGGTCGTAGCCCAGGCGCGGCCCTGCAGTCGAAATGACTGCTGGCTCTCCCCCCCCCACCCCCCCCCCCCCCCCCCCCCTTTTCTGTTTTTGTCAAAAGTCTAAACACAGAAGACAAGACACAGTTTAAAAGTATGTCTTCGCTGTGCCAAAATGCAATAGTCGGTGGTTGTAGCATCCGTACAGCACTGAAACAGGTCCGAGTTTCGAGAGCAACAGTTGCACTTGAAAACAGTGTTCGCGCTAAGAAAAAAAGCGGCTGATTTGTTGAACGCTTACGCCCGCCACTACACCCAGATTTACCTGTGTTTCGTGTGGGCTACAGCACATTTACCTCCTTTGATCTTTTGCAGCTGGCAGCCTCCTCAAGTATTTCCTACAAAGCAGGTGCTTATACAAAAAAATAATTGTTGAAAACCTGACCGGCTGATAATCAGCTGGCTGGGTTTTGGACGGTCTGCCGATCAGAAGGGGTTTACGACAACATCTTGCGGTGCATCAAGCTGTTTCCGCTCCATGGGCGGCATAGCCAAAGCTTACACTGTTGAAAATCGGTTGATTTTATGCGAGTCTGCCGGTAAAAAAAAGAACTCGAATTTTAATCAGCCGACAAGCCGGCTGATCGCGCGCACACTGCTTGAAAAGTTAAGCAAAGCCAACGAAAGTGCTAGTAGTCTTGTTGTAAGGAAGGCCATCACTCCCCGCGTTTCTCCACTCTTTTCCTTTGGTACTTCAACCATTGATATTGCATATGACAACCCCATGTCCACATGTGCTCTGCTGCGTTTACTCCGCAGATTGCCACCGTGAAAAGAGGACTAGTCAGTGCGAGTCAGAAGTAGGGCGGACGCCCTGATTTTTTAACTGATTGCTGAGACACAGTTGTAGGGGGGGCCTTCTCCCCGTGACGAATTTGCCTGTGCTGTCGTAGCATATATGGGCGGCCCTGGCTGTGACGAGCTACAGACAGCCGCGTGACAAAACCAGACTCGCACCGCTGTCCTGTCTGCAGACACTCAAGTTCCGCACTGATGATGGTCCACCTTATGTGTCCGTGGCTTTAAGGACAGAAAGAAGGCACAGACGGAACCAGTGCGGTGTTGAGCACATATCCATTCCAAGCACGTTCTTGCAATCCCCCCCCTCTCAGCCTCCGTCGGAACACGGGCGGCGCCTCGAAAGTATTCCTATCTGTGCTCAGAGCTGCGCCGTCCAGCCACCGTGCAGGAGGAACTATGTTTTATTCTTCCCTCCCTTCCACCCAGACTTGCTCCCTCCTTCACTTGCCTCTCTCCCGTTTTATTTTGCCTCGTATTGCTCCGCTTTCAGCATACGACTCCGGATGAGGCCACGCTTTGGACTCGTTTGAAGGACAAGCTAATTCGAGCTCTCACTTTTGTTAGCGAGAACTGACGCGTGTGGCAACAGCTTACGCAAAAGCTTAGATGTGCGCGTATAATGTGTGTCATGGCTTTACCGTGGGTAACGTCGACTTGAGCATGGGAGGCGACTTTTTGCTGGTCGGATACCAACAGAATGCAAGAGAGGTGGTGTTGTGTTTCGACGTTGCGACTTGAGCACAGGGAGCCTACCTTTTGCTGGCCCGGATACCAACAGAATGCAAGAAAAGGCGGGGTGGAGGGGTTGCAGGAGGCGGTGTGGGCCATCTGCCGCCCTTCCTAAATGGCAGGACAGGAAAGGGGGAGCAGAGAGGTGGTGTCGTGCTTCGACGTCGTCCGCGACCTGACCACGGGCGGCGACCTGTTGCTGGCCAGGAGAGCTGCGCGAGACGTGCTGGGCTCGATCCTCGTCAAGCTGCGGGCAGGCGACGTGACCAAGCCCCAAGCCGAGTGCGCCCTCAGCGAGAGCCACCGCGACGAAGTGGCGGCGCTCCTCACGTACCAAAAGACGGCCCTCCAGCTCCTCCCCGCGGCGCGGCGGGAACACTCGGTGACGGTCTCCGCGCAAGCTGCCACGGCACTCGATTCGAAGAAAAGGTTCCGCGCGTACCGCGTGGTG
This sequence comes from Diplonema papillatum, assembly GCA_030068145.1. Classification (NCBI taxonomy): domain Eukaryota; phylum Euglenozoa; class Diplonemea; order Diplonemida; family Diplonemidae; genus Diplonema; species Diplonema papillatum. The sequence goes on from JAPJBO010000538.1 coordinate 67,844, forward strand.
ACCGCGAGGAAGTCGCAACCGAAACCCGCCCGCAACCGAGCGAAGCCGCCGAAGCAGAAGAAGCCGCGGGCTGAGCCAGCTGCCCAGAACCCGTCCAAGGGCACGAGCGAAGCCCAGGTCACCTAGAGTGAACGGGTTGGCTGAAGGTTAAGAAGACCGCAGAAGTAGTTAAACCCAGTGCACTACAAGTCAAATAGTTGGCGGACGTGTGTTTCCGGTTCCGAGTGGTCCCAGCGGTACGACTGCTAGCGTTCCTCGACGTAACCCCAGACTGATCTTGAGAAAGTCTCCCGCTCCGCTCCTCCCCGCGGCGCGGCGGGACCACTCGGTGACGGTCTCCGCGCAAGCTGCCACGGCACTCGATTCGAAGAAAAGGTTCCGCGCGTACCGCGTGGTGACCGCGAGGAAGTCGCAACCGAAACCCGCCCGCAACCGAGCGAAGCTGCCGAAGCAGAAGAAGCCGCGGGCTGAGCCAGCTGCCCAGAACCCGTCCAAGGGCACGAGCGAAGCCCAGGTCACCCAGAGTGAACGGGTTGGCGCGGGTGCTGAAGGTTAAGAAGACCGCAGAAGTAGTTAAACCCAGTGCACTACAAGTCAAATAGTTGGCGGACGTGTGTTTCCGGTTCCGAGTGGTCGATGCGTTAGGGGTACGACTGCTAGCGTTCCTCGACGTAGCCCCAGACTGATCTTGAGAAAGTCTCCCACTCCGCTACTCCCGGCGGCGCGGCGGGACCACTCGGTGACGGTCTCCGCGCAAGCGGCCACGGCACTCGATTCGAAGAAAAGGTTCCGCGAGTACCGCGTGGTGACTGCGGGGAGTCGTCGCCGAAACTCGCCCGCAACCGAGCTGCCGAAGCACAAGAAGCTGCGGAACCAGCCGCCCAGAACCCGTCCGAGGGCACGAGCGAAGCCCAGGTCACCTAGAGCGGGTTGGCGCGGGTGCTGAAGGGTAAGAAGACCGCAGAAGTAGTAAACTCAGTGCATTAACAGTCAAAGAGTTGGCGGACGTGGGTTCGGTTCCGAGTAGTCGATACGTTGGTTGTACCCAGCGGTACGACTGCTAGCGTTCCTCGACGTAACCCCAGACTGATCTTGAGAAAGTCTCACGCTCCGCTCCTCCCCGCGGCGCGGCGGGACCACTCGGTGACGGTCTCCGCGCAAGCGGCCACGGCACTCAATTCGAAGAAAAGGTTCCGCGCGTACCGCGTGGTGACCGCGAGGAAGTCGCAACCGAAACCCGCCCGCAACCGAGCGAAGCCGCCGACGCAGAAGAAGCCGCAAACTGAACCGGCGCCCAGAACCCGCGCGAGGGCACGAGCGAAGCCAGGGTCACCCAGAGTGAACAGGCTCTTGCGAAGGGTAAGAAGACCGCAGAAGTAGCTAAAACTCAGCGTACCAAAGGTCAAGGGGTCGGCGACGTGTGTTTCCGGTTCCGAGTGGTTGATGCATTTGAGGTAGCGTTCCACGACGTAGCCCCAGACTGATCTTGAGAAAGTCTCCCATTCAGCTCCTGCCGGCGGCTGCTGAACGGCAAGGCCACAGAAGTAGCTAAACCCAGTGCTTCAACAGTGAAGGGGTTTCCGGTCCGAATTGGTTGACGCGTTTTTTGGGTTTGTGCCCCAAAGTTCTGTCCTCCCCTGTAGATTCTGCTGACAAAGCCAGTGTTTTTTAACGTAGCCCCACGTTCCACTTTCACTCGTACGCCACAGGTCAAATCGCCAGCGCGAGACAGACCGTAGAAAATCTACACGACCTACAACACACATTTACAAATCTACGCTCGTGCCACACACACGAAGTAAATAGGAAATCGAACGCGTGGCTCTGAGCTGGATGCGTCGTTGTATTCAGAATTTGGATTAGCCTTGTTTGAAACTAAGCCGCTCACTGCGAAGGTGTCCAGCCAAGCACCTGCCTCGGAGCGTTGCCTTGATTCAGAAAACGGTTAACCAATACAACCCGGCTAGTTCTCAGTCACCAGTGAATGACAGAGAAGGGAAAAATGAAAAAGAGCCATCTAGCACTCCAAGCATCTCCACTTATACCAGAACCACCGCGTGTGGTGAGGGCTGGCTGACAGTTGCTGTCGTGCGGGAGGGGGAGGAAATGAGCGATTTTCGAAGCTGGTATTTCGGAGTCCCTGTGGTCACGCGATGTTACGTCACGGCCTGCGTAGCGATGGCGGTCCTGGTGTCGGTGGGGGCTGTGCCGCCTGCGCTGTTTGTGCTTGACGGCTGGTGGAGAGGGGAGCTGTGGAGGGTGGTGACGAGTTCGGTGTTCTCGGGCCCTGTCGGCCTTGGCTTGCTTTTCCACTGCTACATCTTCGTGCGCAGCTCGCAGCAGGTCGAGCTCCTCGTATTCGGAAGAGATCCGGTCGCGTACACTTGGTTTCTCACTGTCAGCGTTCTGCTGCTGGTGCCGGTCTGTCACCTCTTGTCCGTCTCCTTGCCCAGCTCCTGCGTCATCCCGCTGCTGGTGTTCATCTCATGCAGAAGCCAGCCGAATGCTAACGTCTCCTTCATGTTCTCCATCACCGTTCGCGCGCTGTACTTTCCGCTCGTACTTCTCGGCTTCAGCTTCTTAATGGGCAGCTCTCTAGTACCCGGTATCCTCGGCATCACAGCTGGGCACCTGTACTTCTACCACGTGTGGATGAAGCATCCAGAAGGTACTTTCTTGCCCTTCGCGGCGCTGTACCGGGAGCCGAAATTTGTGCGCGACGCGCGAAAGGAGAGCGAAAAGCAGAAGTTCGGCACCGGGCCGCTTCCCTGGGGGCGTGAAGTTGACACGCAGAACCGGTGCTCTGTCAGCTGAGCATCTGGCAGGCCGTAGCTGTCCAACTCTGTCTTTGTACGTACGGGCAACCCGTTCCGGGGTCGCAGGCGTGAAGTTAGTGCGCAAAGGTGCGCAAAATACGCAAAAGGAATGCCCTGCAAGCAGAGAATCTGACAGGCCATGAGTGTCCGACCATTGTCTTGTACGTACGGGTCGAACTAGGGTGGCTGATACGCAGAATCAATGCAGGAAGAGAGAATCTGGCAGGCCATAGCTGTCCAACACCGTTTTGTACGTACCGGCAACCTGCAAATAGCGAAAGGGCAGAAGCTCGGGACGGAAAATCAGTGCTGTCCAGCCCAGTCGTGTCCTTACGGGCAACCAGTTTAACGAGGGTGGCTGACGCGAAGTTGATACACGGAATCAGTGTTCGTGAGCTGAGATTCTGTGTCCAATGCTGTCTTAGTGCGAACGAGCAACCGATTTCAACTAGGATGGCTCGCTGCGACATCACAGTTCGACACGTGTACTTTTTACCACGCGCGGATGATCCATCCGGAAAGTACCTTCCTGCCCTGCGGAGCGTATCGCGAGCCTTAATCTTGTGCAGGAAACGCGGAAGGAGCGCGTAAGGCAGCTCTGCACGGAGGGTCAGTGCGCTGTGTGCCGAAAATCTGACATTCTCGAGCTGTCGTAGGGAGCTGGAGTCTGACCGGCCGGTGGCTGGGCGTTCACAGCTGTCCAACGCTGCTTTAGTTCGTGCGGGCAGCAACCGGAACCACGCGCAGATGGAGCACCCGGAAGATCTGGCAGCAGCCGAAGGCTCGCAAGCACGCAAAGCGAGTTTTTCACTCCGAGAACTCAACCAATCGAGCTCTCGTGCTCTCGTCTGGTGCCAACGTTCACCTGACCCCCCGAATTGTCACATTACACTTTTCAGTGCCCGGCGGTCGGCATGGCGGGGAGCGAGGGGGTTTGAGTTTTGTTTTGTGGTGCCACACTGGACTTACCGCGCACCTGCTTTCTTCCGTTTCTGCCACTTTCATTTTCAGACCGTTGCACTGTCTTACTCTGGTTCTGGTGGCGTGAACCGGCACGCTCAGACGAAGAGCGAAGATCTTCGGGTTTGCGTTAACAGCCAACAGGCCAGCCAGCCAGACAGCCAGCCAAACCAATCGAGCCCAATCACCAGAACTTCCCGCGCCCTTCTCTAGTTCTGGTAGCGTGAAAGGCACGATTGAAGGAGTAAGCGTAAACAACCCACACGCCAGCCAACAGCCAGCCACAGCCAACTAAGCTCGCGCTAGCCTCGCACACCAGGAACTTATTCTCGCGTCTTTCTCCAAAGGGGGGGGGTCGAAAAATACCTACCACTAGTAAGCACTATTGATCCTGCTGTTCGGCTAAGAGATCGAAGCGTAAAAGCCGGCCAAGCCCAAATAGCAACACGCACCAAGCAGCCAAGTCAAGTTCCGGAGACGCGCAAGGAAAGGAAGGAAGAACTCCAAATACCATCGTATGATGGGGCGCGGGCAGTGTTCTTCCTGTGTGGCTAAAACATATTTCTTGGCCTAAAAAACTTTTTTCCACGAAAATGGGGTTGGCTGAAAATCTTTTTTTCGCCACAGGAATTCCATCTACACACAGTTCTACACCAAGCCGGAAGCCACAACCTGCCGACCCTCCTATACCATGCAAAAACATCGGCCGAGAGAAAGGTCGTTTTGTGAACTGTGAATTTTTTTAGCCAACCAATTTCATTTTGTTGGCTACGCGGAAAACCACTGGGCGCGGGTGGAAAACAAAATCGTCCCTCCCCGGCCCCAATCCCTCTCCTGTGTCATCATCCCGAGTGCTCAAGCCGACGCGAACCTCTCAGGGAATCATACGAGAAAGAGGCAGGTTTGGTAAGGTGCGGCTAGAGATCAAGGGAGATCCCGTCTTTCGATTCGCCTTAAATATGATGATTCAACCATTCATTCCATTCCATTCAAATTGACCAACATCGAGACGAGATCTTTCCCCCTCCGAAGAACAGGCGCCCTGCAGGTAGGATTGTCGAGCGTAGCGTGTTCCCTCGGAAATCTGTGAGTCTACACGTGTCTCTGCCAACATAAGAAGCAAAAGAACAGTCCAGGGACACGAGCCAGACAGTGCATGAATCTCTGTTCTCAGAGAAGACGAGCCTGTCGCAGTTAATGGCATTTTCTCCACGCCGCGTTATCACCATGAAACACAGGATCACCATCGAAAACGAAGAGACACCCCCCTCCTCCCGTGATCACCAAGAATAATTCGAAAAAAAGGCAACGTTGCGCCAGACACACCCTCCGAAGAAACAAATCACTGTTTTGCCTGTCTTGTTGACCACACACGAGAGGCATTGACGTTTCTCCCTTTACGTACAAGGCCGAAAGAAGAAAGGCAGGGCATAAGACAAGGGAGCCGTCCACCACCACCCACACAAAGTAAAAAGGATCCCGCACACTAATCCCCACCGTGCACACTACACACTGACAAACAAGAAATCTAAACGGCGAAGATCACCCCCCGAACCAGATGTCGTAGCATTACTCCGGGGTTTTCCTTCTCCTCCCCACCCCCCCCCCCCACCCTAACCCCCTTCCCGAAAGGCAAACAGTACTGCCTAAACAGTATACTAAGATTCCTCCCCTCTCCACCTCTCCCAACCACACACCTCCGTACCCCACGCTAGTATCTCGTGGGCAAAATCCATTGTCCTTGAACGAAATCGAAGGCGAAAAAAAGAAGAACGAGCCAAGACTCCCGTCGTTTCCAAAAAGAACTACGACCAAACGTCGACTGGTCCGCAACACGTACAACTGTCAACGGAGTGGACAATTTGCCGGAGATACAATAGAAAGCACAAAAACACACCCATACACACGCCCACGCAAAGGCTCTCTCTATAGTTCCGTGTCCGCTCTCTTGCCGACACCTTCGTTTTGGTCTCCTTGCTGAGAGAGCAACCTCCGCTGAACAGTCTCAGCTGGAGGGGGGACGGGGATTGCGCAGTCCGTGGATTCGAGAGACGAACCGCCGTTTTCTCTCTCGAAAAGAGTGTGTTTCGGCTCGGCTCGGCTCCCCCGTGCAGAGAGAAGGCAAGGGGGGAGGGGCTGGCGACCTTTCCGAGCCTTTACCTCGCCTCCCCAGGGGTGGTTGTACCCCTGAATTTGTTCTCACGCCCCCCCCCCCCCCCCACCCTTTTTCTTGAGGTCAATTCCACGTTGCCTTGCACATCGGGCTCCTTGGGGGACGAGAGAGTCGTTTGACCCGGGGCTTTCGAGGGGATGAGCGCGAAGCCCGGGCTGTTTGCCGGGCAAGCGCGGGCCGATGGGGCTCGGCGGAGGCAGGGCATCTCGACAACCCCGCTGCGGGCTGCCGTACGCCGAGCGTCGAAGGACGGCAGGGCCGTCGGCCCTGACGCAACCACGGCGCCGCCGGCGGCGGCGACGCCGCCAGCCCGCAAGGCAGCGCACAGCCTCAGCCCCGCGATGCGGCCGTTCGCGGCGCCCCGGCGCGCGGAGGATGCCGCCGCTAGGAGGTCGACCGCGTCTCGTTCGGCGTTCGGCTTGGCGCAGACCCCGCCAGCCCGCCCCAGCTTCAGGGGCAGTGTGTCTGCTCTCCGGAAGATACCCGAGCCGGCGCTCGACCTGAAGCTGTCGTCGAACCGGTTGACCACCGGCAGTTTCCGCGCCGACAGCTCCGTCGTGACCAACGCGCACACCCGCCACGATTCCATCGGCCAGGCGTCCAGCCGCCTCGCGTCGAGCTCCAGCTTCCGGTCGAAGGACGGCCAGAAGCCGCGGACCGGTTCGTTCCCGTCGCACCGCCAGGGCGGTGGCTACGCCGACGGCGACCCGCGGACGAGGCTCGCGGCGAAGGACAGCCAAACCAGCGCCAGCAGCAGCCCGGCCGGCCACTCCCGCCGCGACGCGTTCGCGCCGAAGACCGCGCGGGTGGGGCACGATGCGAGAACGCGGGAAACGACCGGCCCGCAGTCCGCCCGCCTTCCGGTCGCCGACGAGCCCCACACCCCCAGCGGCAGCCCCGCGGGGCATCCCAGGCGGGACTCCATAGGCTCCGCGTCGACCCGGCTGTCCACCGGCGCCGCGCCCAGCCGACAGAGCGCGCACGACGCCGAAACCAGGCGAGACGTCACCGTGGACCGCCGACTGGACGCCCAGCCCAGCCCCAGCGGCAGTCCCGTGGGGCATCCCCGGCGGGACTCCGTCGCTTCCGCGTCTACCCGGCGACTGTCGACCGGCGCCGCCGCGAGCCGGCAGAGTGCGCACGACAACGAAGTCAGGGGAGGCTTCACCGATCGCCGGCGCGACAGCCTAACCACCAGCCCCAGCGGGAGCCCCGTGGGGCATCCCAGGCGTGACCCCACGGGTTCCGCGTCCACCCCCCGGCTATCGACCGGCGTCGCAGCGAACCGGCAGAGCGCGCACGAAACCGAACCCAGGCGAGACGACCGGCAAACCAGCCCCAGCGGGAGTCCGCTGATGGGGGAACCGAGGAGGGAGCCGTCGACCATCCGCCTCACGTCGACCGCCGTTCAACCCGCGGCCGACGCGAGGAAAGCGGCGGCGTGGACGAAGCTCACGCCGAAGGACAGCCAGTCCAGCGAGAGCCCGCCGGGGAGCGAGCCGCGACGCGACGCCGCGCCGGCAGGCATCCGGATCACGTCGACCGCTGCGAGGGGCGGCGCCGGCGGCAGCATCACAATCCAGCCCAGAGACGGGCAGGGCGCCGGGCGGGGGGCCCCGCTGCCGGCCGGCATCCGGCTGACGTCGACCAGCGCTGGGAAGGACGGCGCGTCCGCCGCCCCCGGGAAGGAACCGCCGGCCGCTGCGAGGATCACGTCGCCGGCGCACCGTCGGGACGGCGGGGACTCAGACCTTGCGGGCAGACACCGAATCCCCGGGGGCTACCAGGCCGCGGGGAAGGAAGGGCACGATACCGCGAGCAACTCCCACCAGCAACATCCGGTGGCGACTGGTGGTCACTCCCTCGCGAGCTACAAGTCAGCACGCGAGCGTGAGATCCAAGGCATGAGCCCTGCGGGCGGGTCTCGGCATGGGATCGGCATCCTCGACAGCGTCGAGCCAGGGGATACGTTGAAGGACAAACACCCGTTGGGTGGCGCTGCTGCCGTGGCTTCCTTCGCGAAGCAGACCGAAACCCCCGGGAGGCCGCGCCGGGCGAGCGAGCACACGGACCGGTCGATGGAGACGAGCCGAGTGGAACGAGGCCTGCGGCCGTCGATCTCCCCCCCGTCGCGCCTCCTCGCAAACGCGACGGCTCCGAAGCGGGTGTGGGTGGACAACGCGCTGTGCGACAGCACCCGGATTCTCGACGCCACGGCGCCGAAGCCGCCGCGGGGCACCTCGCCGGGCGGCGCGGCGGTGCGGGCCGGGAGCAGCAGCAGCAGCAGCACTGGCGGGGCCACAGCCCCGCCGCCGCGGAAGAGCATCAACGAGAAGTACCCGGTGGTGCCGAAGGCGAAGTCGTCGGTGCCCAGCGGGTCGGTGAAGGGCCTCGACACGACGATGGACAGCACCATGCACTCCGCGACCACGTACAACTCGACCGTCACCAGCCACCACCAGGCACAGCTCACCAGCCCCGTCGCACGGAGAGTGCACAACCTGCAGGCTGCCAACGCGCTTCGGTTCATCCAGAAGACGCTCTGCCTCAGCAAAGGGATCACAGCTTTGACCATCAAAAAGCTGTCCCGTGGGGAGGACATCTCACAGCTCGGAGTCACCGCGCAGACGCGCACGCCGAAGACCCGGTCGGACGACGAGGTTGCGGAGCTTCGCATCGCGGCGAACGTGCTGCTGTCGGCGGGGATCGCGTCCGTCAAACTCACGTTCGACGAGCTCCAGCGGCTGAAGATGCTCGCGGCCGCGAACGCGGGCAAGCTCGAGATCGCCGACGAGCCGGACTTCCTCCGCTTCTCGCTGGGCCTCGCCGTCGGGCCGAAGCGCGTTCTGCAGGCGGACAGCCTCCAGGCTCTGCACGACCTCCTCCTCGGGTTGAAGCCCTCCGACTTCCCGAAGATCTGGTCGATCGGGCGGGAGGGAGTGTACCCGACCGGGGTCTCGTGGAAGACGGTCGTCGACGACGCGGTCCGGATGGCCGACGCGAGCGAACGGAAGAAGGACAAACCCGACGTCGCCGCCGATCCCCCGTGGGGGGGCGGTGCGCCGCGCGTGAAGGACCTGCGCGAGGCCATCGCAGCCCGGAGGAACGGGCCGGGGCGGGGCGCCGGAGACCCGTGGCCCGCGAAGGCCGAGCTGCCGAAGCTGTGGATGGAGTTCGGGGCCCACCCGGGGTCGGTGACCGCGGTGCCGGGGCCGTGCCCCGAGTCGCCGGTGGCCGTCGGGCTGCTCCTCAGCAGCGACGAGGAGCGCGCCGCCCGCGGGCTGTTCTCCCGGTCCGCGTCGACCGCGGCGCTCGTCACCCACCTGCTGCAGTGCCTCGCCTTCCACAGCAGGTCGTCCCTCATCCTGCCCGTCCAGTCCCACCTCTTCGCGGCCCTGCGGGAGCACGACCTCCTCGACTGGCTGTGCGACCCCCAAGGCGCGAACCTCTGCTCCCACGGCGTCTCGACGCTGGTCTTCGAGGTCGACCCGACCATCCCCGGGCTGCTTTCGACCGGCGTGGATAAGGTGGTCCTCAGCGAGCAAACCTTAGCCGACGACAAGGACCGCCTCGACGACGACGAGATGTACCAGCACAGCGGGGGGCCTCCGAACTCGCTTTCGGGGAGTTTGTCGAGGATGAGTGACTTGAACGACACGGCGGATGACCATGCAACCCAGGGGAAGCAGCTGAAGGGCCGGACCGGGAAAAAGCAGGTCGACGTCAGCGGCGTGTTGGGCCTGCGCGAGTTCGTCGACTCCCTGCGCGGCCAGTCGATGAGCAGCACGGTCAACTCCCGCGACACCGAGACCATCACAGAGTTGGGCTCGCCCGAGAGGACGGCGCCGCTGGTCATCCTCAGCGTGAACCCCCTGCAGCCGGTCGCCCGCGCCTTGGGGTACGCCGCCCGGTGGGGTCCGACCGCGTCGAACGAGCCGCCCCGCCGGGCGAACAGCGACGAACGGTACTTGTCGAGGGATTCGGTGATCCTCGGCATCTCGCGGTACGTGCCTGACCACCCGCTGCAGATTCCGCCCGCGCTGCTGGCGGCGCTGCGGAAGGAGCACGCGCTGTGCTCGGAGGCCGAGAGGATGCTTTCGAAGAGCCAGACGCCGGCTGCAGAAGCCCGGCCCGGCGACGACCACACGCCGGTGCTCGGGATGCCGTTCTCCGCGCCGCTGAGCCGGCGGAAGGCGGCGCTCGACGCGCGGGACCTGACGTTCGGCCCGCCGGCCGGCGCGGTGGTCGAGGCGCCGCTGCCGCCGCTGCGGCCGTCGCTCGCGTCCGGGTCCCTCTCTGACCAGTTCCTCGCCCTCGTCCAGCACGCCCGCGCGAACCCGCCCGGCCCCGGCGGGATGCAGGCGCTGCTGTCGCAGCTGTTCACCCGGCTGTCGACGGTGCCGGCCGCGGCGGTGGCCGCCGCTCGGTTCGACCTCCTCCGGTTCGTCCTCGCCCACGCGTCCTTCCCGGCCCTCCCGCGGGGCGCCGCGGCCCCCCGCCTCAACCTGTCCGTCCCTCTCGACTCGAAAACCCGCACCTCTCTCTCACCCACCCGCACGTCACCCCGCTCAGGCACGTCGGACAGCGACTTCGACGCGACCCTGCCCATGCACGTCCACCGCGAGCTGTCGTCCAACAGCGGGAACAGCAAGCAGTCCCCGCGCCGGTCGTCAATCAACGTCGACCTGGTCCGAGCAGCCCACCGGCTTGCCGACGCGCTGCTCTCCGCCCGCGAGCTTGATCTCGACACCCCCGGCCCCGACCCTTCGGCGTCGCCGCAGCGCTTGAAGGCGGGGTCGACGCGGACGGGGCCCTTCTTCATCGAGCTGCTGCAGGTGCGGGCGGCGCTGCTTGCGCGGCAGCTGATCAAGAACCCCGGCGGCAAGCGCGGCGGCGACGCGCAGGCGCTGCTGACCTGCCTCGAGACTGGGCGGACCGACGACGGCGGCGACGACCGCGACTCGTTCCTGCAGGCGAGCGCGAACCGACTCGTCCCCGTCAACAGCACCGCGCACAACGTCGCGAAGCTGAAGGAAAACCTCGTGTCCGCCTGCCCGCTGATCATCGAAGGCCCCACCGGCCTCGGCAAAACCGCGTGCGTGCAGGAGGCCTGCCGGCAGCTCGGCATCCCCGACTCGAAGATCATCCGCTTCAACCTCTCGGCGGGAGTCGACGTGGAAGACGTCCTCGGCCGCCTCGTGCTCTCCTCGCGGGAGTCCGGCCTCACGCCGTACACCCTCGCGTTCACCCGCGGCTGCGTGCTCGTCCTCGACGAGTGCAACCTCGCGCAGGAGAGCATCCTGTCGCTGATCGAGAGCTCGCTCGACACCGGCGAGTTGCGGGTCAACAACAAAAAGCTGGTGCGCCACCCGGACTTCCGGCTGGTCATCACGCAGAACCCCCACGGCGGCATGTTTTCGGGCAAGCGGGAGTCGCTGTCGCACGCGTTCCTGTCGCGGTTTCGCGCCGTGCAGCTCGAGGCGATGCGGCCGTCGGAGATGGTCGACATCGTCGCGACGAAGCTCGCCGAGAAGAACCGGCTCAAGAACGACCGGCGGTCGAACATTCGCGGCGGCGTCGCTCCGGCCATCGTGAAGCTCCACGCGGTGCTCAGCGCGACGCTGCTGCAGAAGGGCAACCCGCTAACCGTGTTCACCATCCGAGACGTGCTGTATCTCGCAGACGCGCACCTCGACGAGGTACTAGTGCGGGCTTGGATTGTGTACTGCGGGAGGAGCGCGAGTCGCCCCGTGCAGGCACGGTCGTGGGAGGCGGTTTGCGAGCACTTGTACCACCTGATCCCGCCGCCGATGATGCGGGCGACGAGCGCCGACCGCCGCGGCAGCTGCGTCCGGTACGAATCGGACGGCGGCTACCCGGACCCGACCACCCTGCTGCCCCCCCTCCCGAGCCGGTTCCCCGGCGAGGGGAAGATCGCGCACGGCGACTGCGTCGTGACGCGCCGGGTGCTGACCCTGTGGCAGACGCTGTACGCCGCGAAGCAGGCCGACCGCCCGGTCATGGTGCTCGGCGGCTCCGGCTGCGGGAAGTCGGCCGCCGTCCGGTCGTTCTGCTACTACTACAACGAGCACACGCCGCCGCGGGCGCCGCGCACGGTGCACGTCACCGAGAACACCGACGCCGCAGCCCTCGTCGGCCAGTTCCAACCCGCGTCGAAAGCGTCCGCCATGAAGGAGATGCAAGGCGGCGCCCACACGTCCGACCACGACCTCGCCGACTGCAGGCGCGAGGCGTCAACCGACGACAGAGACAGATACGTCGACAAGGGCAGCAGATGGAGCTCCGGGAAGTCACCCGTGGTCTGGGTCGACGGCCCCGTCACCTCTGCGATGCGCCGGGGGGAATGCCTCGTCCTTGATGATCTCTTCGAAGCCGCGCCGGTCGTCGTCGAGCGGCTGAACTCAGTCCTCGAGCAGCACCCGCAGCTGCTGCTCTCCGAGCGCGACGGCCGCGAGCGGGTCTCGGCCGACGGCAACGGGTTCACCATTTTCTCGACCGGCAGCTACGAGGCGGTCGCCAACGCGTCGCCCGCCCTCGCGAACCGGTTTCTGGTCGTGCAGATGGAGGGATCCGACGCGTCGTCGCTGCTCGAGGAGCTGCGGGTGCTGACGAAGGCGTTCCGGCCCGCGTTCTCCGAGCGAGACGCGTCGGACGTGGTCTCGTACCTGAAGGCGGTCTGCAAGGAAACCGGCGACCTCCGCAAGGTCGTGCGCATCCTCAAAGCGTCGCTCACCGTCGCCGACGTGAAGGAGGCCGTCGTCACCCTCTTCTCCCAAGGCGACCCTGCGTCCCCGCAGCCGCAGAGCCAGGCGACGCAGCAGCAAGGCCTGCAGGCAGGGGGCGGCGGCACCCGGAAGTTCAGCTTCCGAAGCTCGACGACGAGCTGCGCGGTGGTAGGCGGCGGGATGCAGGTCCCCCCGTCGCTGGTGCCGGTCCTGCGGAGCATCGACTTCTGCCTGCAGAGCAGGATGCCCGTCTTGGTTTTGGACCCGGGCGCGGAGTGGGACATCGCCGACCGGGTGTTCCCCGCGTACGACGACGACGAAGACGACCGGGGCATCTGGCAGAAACGCGACCCCCAGCAGCGGCAGCGCCGGCAGCACAACCACCAGCACGCCTCCCCTCCGGAGGGGGCGAAGGACGGGCTGGCCGCGGCGCCGTCGGAGTTCGGCGACAGCTGCGTGTCGCTGAATTGCTCGGTCACGTTCGAGCGGCCGGCGGCCAACGGGGCGAGCACCGACTCCCCGCGGGGCGGTGGCGAGGGCGTCGACCCACTCGCGCTGTCGGATGCCCTGCTCACCAACCCGTCGCTCTCGCCCCGGTCGCTGCGGGTGCCGTCGGTGTCGTCGGCCGTGCAGGCCAACCCGCTGCGGCGGGACACGAAGCTCGGCGCGTGTTCGCCCCTCCTCGAGCCGACCCCCCTGAGTGGCAACCCGGCGGCGGCCGACCCGCTGCGCTGGTCGTCGACGTCGATCCTCGCAGGGACGGTCAAAACGCCGTTCGACGGCCAAGGTTCGCCGCGCGGGTCTCCGGCAGCCCGGTACCCGAAGGGCGCGAGCTTCGACCAACCCGAAACCGGCCGCGCGAAGCAGCAGCAGCAGCGGCAGCCCGTGCTCGACACGACGATGCTCAGCGCGACCGCGGCCGGCCACAAGGCGGCGCACGCCGCCGGATCGTCCGGCGACGCCGCCGGGCACTACCGCGTGGTGTGCTCGCCGTCGTCGCTCGTCGACGAGTGGTGGGAGGTCGCCCTGCCCAAGGAGGACGGCACCGTGTCGTCGGTCGCCGGGCCCTTGCAAAAAGCGTTCGTCCTCGGCAAGCCTGTCTTCCTCGAGTCCGTCCAACGACTGCCCGCCTGCGAACTCGCTGAGCTCGTCGCCCTCCTCGACCACTTCGTCTGGAAGGGCGTCCACGCGTCTGCCGGGTTCGGCGTCGTCGCGTCGGCGACGCTCGAAGACGTCCGGCTCCTCCCCAAACGGTTCCGCTTGCACTTCCACGAGATCGTCCCCCCGCGCCCTACCGAGCGCGACTACGCGTTCTACATGGAGGAGGCGCGGATCATCGACATCGACGCGCCGGACGCGATGGTGTACAGCAGGCAGCACAGCGACTCCCGGAAAGCTGCGAGCCTGATGAACTTCACCGCGAAGAAGTCGCCCACGGGCGAGAGCCGCGGGCTTTCACGCATGTACGGCTCGTCGTCCCACCGCAGCCTCGGGCAGGCGAAGGACATGGGGTCGCACTTATTCGCGAAAGGCGTGAAAACGAGGACGATTGCGTCGTCGGCGGTCGCCCTGGCGACGGTCGAACCCGTGTGGATGACCGTGAGGACCTTCCGCGTCATCACCCGCCGCCTGTCCCTGCTGTCCGTCAACGTCGAGGCGCGGGAGAAGGACAGAGAGAAGGAGTCTCCGTTCCCCGACGGGAAAACGTCCCTGGGGTCCATAGAACTGCCGGACATGGAGTCCACTGTAGTTCCTGGCAGCAAGAGGAACAAACGCCGGTCTGGCGAGAGGAGAGTCACCCTCGACCAGTTTGCCTGCGTGGTGGCGAGTCTCTTCGCGAACCACTCGAACATCACTGGGATTCTGCAGAAGGCAGACATCATGGGCCCGGCCGCCGTGAAGAACTTCAACCTGCCGCGTCTCGCGCGGCTATCCGCCTCTGGCGACACCGTTTCCTTTAAAGGCTGGGGGCTTTCGGCGAAGATCCGGCGGCCCGCGCCGAACGACGGCGCGTCGGTTGCGGCGGAGACCGCGGGGCTGCGCACGGTCCTGCACCGGCTGCCGCCGCCTGCGACGGATGCGATCACGGCGCTGGGACTCGCATGCGCCGCCGGCGAGACGCTCATCCTGAAGGGGCCGTCGGGGTACAAGAGCTTCGTGTCCGAGCTTTTTTTCGCACTCGTCGCGGTCGAGCGCACAGACATCCACCTCACCTGCCTCACCGACGACCACGACCTTATCGGCACAACCCACCCATTCAGCCCGGAGAGCTTCCTGCAATACGCCGCGGAGCAGCGCAAGCTGCTGCGGTACCGCATCCCGATGGTCGAATCGGGCTCCGCCGGCACAACCGGCAGGTCGCCGAACTTGCAGTTCGAGGTCCCCGACCCGGGAATGGTGGGGCAGGCGACGCCGGCGGCTGGGGGAGACGGGGGGGGTGGTAAAGTGCACCCTGCTGACCCGTTCTTCGCGCAGCTTGCAAAGCGGGAGGACGAAGTCAAAGCGTTCGTCCGGCACCGCGCGCGGGCCGCCGCCGGCGGCGGCGCCGGCGGCGCCGGGCAGTCGTCGACGACCGTGTTCTCCCTCAAAGACGGGCCGCTGCTGGACGCGATCAAGCGCAACAAGGGGGTGCTCCTCGAGTCCGGCGCCCTGGCAAGCTCGAAGCTGTATTCGTCCCTCTCCGAGGTGCTCGTGACCCGCCGATACCGCGCGTCGATGTACCCTGGGTGCGGTGTGTCCCTACCGTGTAGAGATACTCCGATCATCCTCGTGTACACATGCGGGCGCAATGCGGTGTTGCCGAAGGAGGTGCGGAGCCTCGGGACGGTGTTCAGCTGCCTCCCGTATTCCGAGGACCACGTGCGGACGCTGCTGTCGCACGTGATCGTCGGCGACGAGAAGGACGAGCTGGTCGGCGCGATGCTTGCGATCAACGCGCGGCTCTCGCTGCGCGCGTTCATGCAGTGGGCGACCTTCGTCAACAACTACCCGTGCGCGAAGAACGCCCGCCGCGCCTTCGCCGCCGGCCGCGACGGCAGCCCCGACGCGGAAAGCGTCGGCAGCAGCGACAGCGAGTCAGACGCGGGGTACAGCCCCTCCTCCCCCCCCGCCGCCTGGCCGCGCGCCGGCGGCCGCGCCCGCAGCGCGAGCCCTTCGCCCCGCGGCGGGTCCTTCTCCCTGAAGCAGCCCGCCGGCGCCGAGGGTGTCCCAGCGCTGACCGACCAGCAACTGGTCGTCGCAGGGTACGACATGCTGTTTTCCGGCGACCCGAAGAAGACTGATTGGGGGGGCAAGCGCGCGGCGCTGCGCGCCTTGCTCGGCGAAAAGTGGGGCGAAGGGTCGATCAGCATCCCGCTGCCGTCCCCGCCGAACCTCAGGGACGCGGTCGGCGGCGTGCCGCCCCAACACATGCACTGGCTGATCCAGAGCTTCTGGCACGTCGGCCGCAAGGGCGAGCGCCCGAGCGACAGCATCCAAGCCGTGCTGTCCGAAGGGTGCGTGCTATCCCGCTCGCTCGCCGAGAACATGGCGCGGGTCCTCGCCGCATCGACCCTCTCCATCCCGCTGCTGCTCGAGGGGCCTCCGGGGATCGGGAAGGGATTCGTCATCCAAGAGGCCGCCCGCATCCTGGGACACCACTTCATCCGGGTGCAGATGTCCGGCGGCGTGACGGTCGAGCACCTTTTCGGGACGACCATCCCGCTGGTTAAAGACGGGAAGCCGGTGCTCGCGTTCCGGAAGGGCGTGCTCAGCGCGGCCCTGGACGTCGAAGGCACCGTTTGGATCCTCCTCGACGAATTCAATCTTGCGCCGTACGAGGTGCAGCAGGCGCTGATCCCGCTGCTCTGCGGGAAGAAGAAGGCGGCTGCGGTCATCAAGCAGAAGCAGGGTGCTACCGAGGGCACTTCGACGCCCCCTAAGCCCGGGACCCCCGGCAAGGACACGGGGAACTTCCGGTTCTTCGCCGCGGTCAACCCAGTTAACACCGGCGGCGGCCGGTCGCACATCCCGGCGTCGCTGCAGGACTACTTCGTGTCGATCATGCTGTCGGACCTCACGCAGGAGGAAATCGCGCACGTCGGCGCCGAAAAGCTGAAGCAAACGAACATCCCAACCGCCTTCCGCGAAGAGGTGCTCGTGGTCCACCAGAAGGTGCTCTCGCTCTACCAGGCACGCGCGATCGGCGACGGCGATGACCCGATAAACATCCGGACCCTCGAAAAAGTGGCCCTCCTGCTGGTCGCCCGGACCGGGAAGCACGCCGTGCCCGGGGAGGCCATCGCGCCGCAGGTGGAGTCGCAGCACACGGCGCAGGTCGCTGCGTTCGTGCTGCGGGTGCTGGACGTCGTGTACCGGTGGCGGTTCTCAGCGTCGGCTGACCGGGAACAGGTTGCCGCGATCGTCGCCGCCCACACGCCCAGCCTCCAGCGCGCCGCCGGCGCGGAAACCCCGACGGAGCAACCTGGGAAGCGGTCCTACAGCCATGCCAGCAGAGCGGCGCCGCCGCAGATCCGTGTCGAGAACGACTTGGTCTGCTTCGACGAGGTGACCGTCCGGCGGGGAAGCGCGACTGTCGAAGGGAAGGCGCTCAGCTACTCGGCGGAGATGGCGCGGCGGGTGCGGTCGCTGGCGGTCGCCAGCAGTAGTTCGCTCGCGGTGCTGGTGGAGGGGCCGACGGCGGTCGGCAAGACGTCGCTGGTGAAGGAGTTTGCCCGGCTCTGCGCGCGCAAGCTGGTCATCCTCACCATGGCGCCGAACACCGACGGGAACAGCCTCACCGGGCGGTGGCTGCCGTATGCCGTCGACTACCCGGCGAGCCACATCTCCCTCGCGAACGAAATCCTCGAGCTCGCAGCCGGTGTCCACACCCCCACAGTCCTCTCCGCCCTCCCCCCCGCCGTCGAGCAACTCGCGCAGATGTGCAACCGGCAGAAGACCCACGACGAATCGGCGATGCACCGGCAACCGTCGGCCAACCTCGCCAAAAACCAAGCCCCGCGCTTCCGGGGAAGGTCCGCGAACGCCCGCGCCCTCGCGGCCGCGCAGGACTCGGGGGGGCGGCGGCCGAGAACGAGTAGCGCGGAGGACAGGCACCAGTATTCGCCGAGGGGTGACGGCAGCGACGCTGCGTCTGCGCTCGTTAAGAGTCTGTCGCGGGCGCTCTCGAATTTGTGCGATGCGATCGCAGGGTCCGACGCGGCGAAGGCGCGGGAGGCTATTCGGCTGAAGAGCCTGGCGTGCCTGTCGGCCGCGACGGATTCCTTCGTGTTCCGGTTCGAGCCCTCGCAGCTGCTGCGCGCCGTGCGGAACGGTGAGTGGGTGCTGCTGGACAACGTCGACTGGGCGCCGCAGGCGACGATTGAGCAGCTCAACTCTCTCCTCGAGGCAGTCCCGTCCCTCCAGCTGTACGACGTGTCCGGGTCGGAACCGGTGCTCACGAAGGGCAACGGCATCCACAACGACTTCCGGCTCTTCCTGACCGCGAACCCCAAGCGCGGGCACGCAACCCGCCTATCGCAGGCGCTGCTGAACCGCGTCGTGCGCCTGTGCATCGACGAATTTGATCCCGTCGACCTCGTCGACCTATCCCCGTTTGAGCCCCCGCCCGCCGAGTCCTCTCGCCACGTGTCCGGCCAGCGGTCGCTGCACGCGTACGAAGACGCGTTTAAAATAGCGGTTTCCTTCCACTCCTTCGCGAAGCAGCTGGCCAGCTCGTCCGGCGCCGGGTTCGTGGTGTCGTCTCGGTCGCTGATCCACGGGCTCGAGACGTGGAGGGAGCGCGGGCTGTCGGCCCGCGCCCTTTGCAGCGCACTCCTGGCGGATCACCTGCCGAGCGTCGGGGGTTCGCATGCCGGGTCGAATCACGCGAACCTGGAGGTGATGTTCATGCGGTTTTTGAGGGATTGCATCGCGGTGGTGACCGGACCGAAGCGCATGGAGTTCGCGGGGCTGCTGGGCGCGCGGAAACTCGCGGACAGCGGCGCGAACGAGGACCCCGTGCCGCTCGACAACAGCACCACGAACGACTGGGCCCGCCTCGCCGACGACGACAAGGACCCGAACCCCGCCGCGCCGCCGTCGGCCAGCGGCCCGGAGCCGGGCGGCGCGGCGGCGGCGCTGAGCAACAGCGCATCACCACCCGAGCCGGCACTGCAGCCGCACGGGTCGTTCTCGCGGGCGCCGCCGCCGATGCCGACGGCAGGGCGAAAGTCGCAGTCGCCTTCCCGCGGGCAGCCGCCGGGGACTCCGCGGTCCCACAACAGCCCCGGATCGCCGCACTCCTTCACGACCGACCTCCCGTGGACTTCGAACAACGGGGGGCAGCCGTCCAACGCGACCCACGCGTACCAGCGCGCGCTGGTGCAAAAAGAGCTTCGCCGCAAGCAGGAAGCGTCGACGGTCGCGTCGACGACGGCGGCGGCGGCGCTGAAGGCGGACGTTCTCGTCGGGATTTCGCCGGACACGCACGCCTCGGAGGGGTCGTTCCTCACGACGCACGACAAGGAGGGCATGCAATTCTTCGGCGCGACGCTCGTCTCGACGTGGCGGAGCAAAGCCGGCGGGATCCTCGAAGAGCTCCTTTCGAACCTAGTCACCGCCCCCTCCGTCGACAAGGTCTCCATCATCGTCGCCACCTGCGAGGAACTCGCCCCCGTCCTCCGCTCCTTCCCCGGACTCACCCTCCTCGAGCTCTTCGTCCTCAAGCTCTACACCATGGAAGGCCCCGACGTCGACAGGCTCATGGGCTTCCGCGAGGTTCCCGTCTACTTGAAGGATCCGGAAGGGTGGAAGCGGTACAACGAGAAGTACAAGGGAAAGCGCAACGCGCAAGTGTACACTGAAGTCAACCGCTCTCTACGGGTCGCGAGCTTGCCAGACTCCGGGCAGGAAAAAGTGGAGGCGGAGGGCTTGTTCCGGAAGTGGATCAAGGTGATCGGCGTGCTGATGGGGGTGGCCAGCCCGCTGGAGACCGCGGTGCAGGTGCAGAGAGGGTTGAAGGGGTTGTCGAAGGAGACCGTCGAGCAGTACGCGTCGTTCGAAGTCGGCGACTTCGTAGGGTGGGCATCGCCGTCGAGCACGTCGAGGAAAGGGTACGACGACACGTTCTTGAAGGATCCGACCGAGAGCGTGTCCTTTGTCATCGAAAACGTCACCCGCGGCGTGGACTTGAAGCTGCTGTCGGTATACCCTGAGGAGGAAGAACTCCTCCTGCCGCCGTTCACGGGGTTTATCGTCGAGAGCGTGTGCACGCCCCCCGAGACCAAGTACGTGACTGTCCGCCTGAACGTGGTCAGCTACCTCTGCTGGGAAGACGGGTACCTCCATGCGTTCCTGCTGCAGGTCAACCAAGACGTGCGCGACGCCCCGAGGCGCCTCCTCCGGCTCTCCCGCCTGATCGACGCGACACTGTGCTCGACGCAAGACGACCAGCTCGAAAAGGACCCCGTCGGCGCCGCCGTCTCCGAAGACCTCGCGTGGGACCCTTCCCAGTGGGACTTCATCCGGGCCGACCTCTGCGAGGGCCCGTGGGCGCGGGACGACGACCTGGGCGCGGGGTCCGAGCACTTTTTCACGATGGACTCCATCCGGTTCACCGAGACCAGCAAGACCGACCGGGTCTTCACCCCGTCAGGTTTCGTGGACCGCGCGCGGATGACGGTCGACGCGTTCAAAATGGGGTTCCACAGCTGCTCGACGCTCTATCCGTCGCTGTCGTCGATGAAGCAGCGGGCCGCGAACGAACCGGGAGGTCTGCAGGGTGCGAACGAGACCGTGAAATCCGGGTACGACAACATATCGTCCAGCTCGGTCGCGTCGCGGTCGCCCAGAAGCGGGCGGAAGAGCGTGCACAGGGCGTCACTGCCGCCGCTTGAGGCCGTGTCTTCCGGCGGGACGCCGCGGCGCCGGGAGCTGCCGCCCAACGGGTCTTTCGAAGCCGACGCTGCGCCGGCGCCGGGCAGCCCTCAGGGCGGGAAGGATGGGTTCTGGGAGTTCCTCCTCGCATCGACGCGGCGCAGCGTGAAAGACACACTCACAGCGCTCGAGAACTTGTTCCCGCCGAACGTGTTCACGCGGAACGAAGCCTCCGCGCACGGGGCGTCGTTGTACATCCCGGGGCTGATCCGGGCCATCGCGACCAACTTCACGTACAACAAAGTCTTCTGCTCGAAGCGCGGCGGCGGAAAGCGGAGCTACAGCGTCTCCATTGCGCTCGACGCGACGCATTTTCACGACCTCGTCGCCGACGGCAGGCCGAAGGCCGCGGGGCACCTGCCGCCACACTCGCCACTGCTGCTCTCGCCGCAGTCGCAAGGCTCGCCGTCGTACCCGCACCGCGGGACCGCCGAATCCCCCGACTCGTCCGAGACGGCCATCGCGCACCTGCAGCTGTTCCTCACGCTCGTCCTCGCGCTCGAGGAGCTGGGGGTGAACCTCTCGGTGGTGGTGTATTCGGGGAGCCGGTTCTGCGTCGTGAAAACCGTCGACGACCGCGCGACCGAGCACTACTTCGCGAAGGCCCTCAAAGCCGGTCTCCGGCAGGTCGCGCAGGGGCACGCGGAGGACGCGTTGAAGTCGACGAACACGTTTGCGAGCCAGCACGGCGCCGGGCGGGTCGGTTCCCCGTCTTCGGTCGTGTCGTCGGCGATGAAGTCGCCGGAGGCCCCCGGGAAGAGCGCGCTCGAAGCGTTCGTCGACGACAGCGAAGGCACGACGGGCTGGGAAGGTGCGTGCCAGCTGGCCGTGGAGCAGGTGGGGCAAGACCGGGTCGTGTTTGTGGTGACCGCCGGCGACACGCCGTGGGGAGACAGCGAGGTGGGCCAGGCGCTGTGCGCGGCGGGGAATTCGAACGTCCGAGTCATCGGCGTCGGCTCCGCGATCGAAGTGCACTCGGCCTTCCCAACGGCCATCAGCGCGGAGCACCACTCGCTGCTCCCGCAGTGCATTCAGCGCGTCGCCGACGGCGAAGCCCGCCAGCCGCTGGCCACCGTCTTCGCCCCCATCCCCACCATCAACGAACCCGGCCGCGTCGACACCATGCGGAAGTCCCTCGAGCATGAGTCCGTTCGCCTCCTCCGCGAGGTCGAAGCCGTGCTCGCGGACCTTGACGTGAAAGAGCTGCAGGAGGTGAACGCCGGCAAAGAGCTCACGAAGGCCGAAAAAGACCTCGACACGAAGGTCAGCCGCGCCCTCAAGCTCGGGCGCGGCCGGCAGTTTGTCAAGCTCGAAGCGCCGACCGCGCTCGAAATCCTGCAGGAATTCGCCTCCGGACTCCGCGGGATGGCGGTGAACAGGACCCGGCGGCGCGAGTTTCTGAAGGTGTTCGGGATGACCGACGACTTGATGGGGCCGCCGGCGATGCCGACGATGAAGTACCCGGCGCTGACGAAGCTCGGGAGGGTCATGCAGCTGTCGTGCCAGGCGTTGACGGTGTTCGCGGAGTTGAACGAGATCCGCGGGCCGACCGAGGAGGAGCAGTGCGCCGCGATGCGGCAAGAGGCCGCCGACGTGCTGCGGAAGCACGAGCGGCTTATCAACGCGATGCGCCGCGAAGCCGGCGGGATCACCGACAAGGACGTCGAGGAGGCGCAGGCCTGTCGGAACCTGCCCCGGCAAGACCTCGCGTGCGAAAAGCTGCTTTCGCAGATCTTCGAGGTCAACAGCTTCCGGTCGCTGTCGCACCGCGAAGTCGTCAGGCATCTGCGGCGGCACCACTCGCGCCGCGAGCTCAGCGAGAAGCAGGTGTCGCTGCTGAAGAAGGCGCCGAAGATCGCGTTCAGCCCTTTCTATAAAGTGTACCGGGTTGCTGCGAACTGGGCGACCACGCACCTCGAGTGGTGCGAGGCAAAGGCGCGTGTCGACGCGATCCACGCCGAGGTCGCCGTGATCGAGGACCGGTACTGCGAGAAGGAAGTCAGCGTCGTTTCGATGAAGCCGCTCAAGTCCCGCGACCTCGAGCTCGGCTACAAGGCGTTCACCAACCGCGGGCAGGCGCTCATGCTCGACCTGAAGAAGCTGACCCCGGCAGAGGCAGACTTCGTGTGCAGCACGTACCCGCGCCTGAAGCAAGTCGTCGCCGGGCGGCACTACAAAACCGTCGACGCCGACATGATCCCCGACGTCGTTCTGCAGGGCGACCAGATGTTCATGTTTGGCTACACGCACCAGCCACTCACGTCCCTCACATACTCGCAGCTGAAGCAGGTATCGGCCGTTTATTACATGAGCGCCAGCTTGGAAGGAAATGCTCGACAAAAGCTGCCAGACAAAGAACCGAAGGGATCCCAAGTGCTCTAACTACCGAGTCACGTGTTGAACGGACGTGAGGTCATGCGGGTCTACCCCTACACGACAAGACACACAAACACAACAGGTCAAAAGTCCTGAGTGAGAAAACAACACACGGTGGTGTAAGCGAAGAACAACCTAAAAAACAATCTTGCGGGTTGCCCCACAAATACAACGAGTACAATACAAGCGAGATGACGATCAACCGGCATGCACAAACAAAGCTCTTTCGAAAAAAACAATTAACCGTAAACTCGGGCAACGTACGGTTGGGTCGAAGTTAACCGAATGACGATGCTCGCTCACTAACAGGCTGACTTTCCCCACGGTCGGAGTTTTTTGACACACAGTTATTACCCCGTTGCCAGCCCAAATTTTGGACCCCTGCCCACCCAGCGCCCTGAGGCGTCACGAAGTGCCTGCGTGCGAGAATCTATAATTGCTGAGATGCGTTACGAAACCTTCCGAGGAGCCCCAGGTTCTCCTTTTCGGGGTCAAAAAAAAAAACTCGACGAAAGTTGTTGCCCAGGCCTCCTGCGCCCTGACAACGCGGTACCCTTCCGTCCGGTTGCATCTTCCAAACACTCATGCAGATAACCGCCTTCGTCGGAGCCCTTCGTGACGCGCGCCTGCACAACTTCGAGCCGAAGTACGCTTTCCAAGAAGGCTGCCGCTTCTTCAGCTTCACCCTGCGCGACTCGAAGGACGGAAACGGCTACATCGAGGACCTGAAGCGCCTCGTCACCTGGGCGGACCGCGTCCTGGTGGACAGCGACAGAGCCGCCGGTGGAAACTTGCTGGCTGTGTTGCGACACGTATGCCCCTACCAAAACCCCCGGCGTTCTGGTACCCGTGGACAATCTCTGATAGCTGGATATCAGTATCCCTGTCTCTTTGTTTTCTGGTGTCAGTGGCACACACATTCTGATGGTTTCGGGATCCTGATAGCTTCTGGTATCAGTAGGACTCTAGTGATTGCTTGTTTCAGGAACACACTCTCCGATAGTGTTCTGGGTGCTCCTGGAAGGGTGGGCAGTGTTTCCTGATGCTGTACCTCAACAGTGTCGATACTCTGATCCAATTAAGGCCACCGTTCTGAAGCCCTGAATGAGCATCGACGCACGGGGGTCTGCCGGGGTTCCTACAGTTATCCCTGTGGTAATTTTTCTGTCACCTCCGGCTTCATCCCTTGAACAAGAAGCGAGACCAAGGATCGTTAGGCCATGCTTTCACACCGAGGATCGGTACTGAAGATCGCGTATCGAGCAAGCTTTACCCTTATCTCTAGCTCTACGCGAGATTTCTGTCTTCGGATCCGTAGCTGATCCGTTTCCAGCGACAAACGGGCTTCGGCTCGCGAATCCTCGTTTGGAGACACCAGCCAGGGGGAGTTTGGCTGGGGCGGCACATCTGTTACACATTAACGCAGGTGTCCTAAGGCAAGCTCAGCGGGTACCTACTCTTCCGATGCCGAAAAGAGTAGACTCAACTGGCGGTGAACAAGAGACGAACGCAAACCAACCACACACACACACACACACACACACACACACAGGGAACGCGGGAAGACAAGAACAAGCTGTTAGACAGCCTGCTGAGGTAAGCCACTTGCTCGGACGGGCCGCGAGAGGACGTTGCCGTTGACTCGCTCCCCGGTGGGTTAAAAGATACGAAGCTGCCGAAGAAAACCTCGCAGTGACTCGCCGAAGAGTGCGCAGCATTCTGCGTGCCTTCGGTGCTGCCGCGCTTGCTGGGGGTACACGCCGCTTCGGGCTCAGGGCAGGGCATTATGCCTGTAGGCGGTGGAGGTTTGGTTGATGCGCCTTACCTGCAATCTTTCTGGCGGCCCGCACCGCGCCTCCTACGGAACGACCTACGCCCGCCTTTGGAAGTACGTGGCAGTAGTGAGGCGACCGGAAACACCTCGGAGAGATGGTCCCTGCACTCCAACTCGTCTCTCTCTCTCTCTTTCTCTTTCTCGATATCAACCGAGCTAATCCCAGGGTGAAAGGACAGTCAGGACAAGTGGGCATAGAAATGGTACGGTCACGAGTCGCTCAACACAACTACAGTAGTCTTGGTGTCTATTCTGACGGAGAACGCTGGCTGCATGGTGGTCCTGTTAGACAAAATCAAGGTCGACAACGAAGGAACACACCAACGCTCTTCTCTCGTGTAGCCACCTTTAGGAACCCAGTTGCCGAACGTCACCCGGAGGCTCTGAAACCGGAGTTTCAAGCTAACTTTCACTCTGAAAAGTTGGAAGTTGAAGAAGAAGAGAAGCCACCATTTTCTTTGTTCTGTCACAACCCGGCCTGCCATAGAGACACAGGTGTTTGTCAGCACCACGTCGCTGAAGTTTCACGTGTCCGAAAGTATGATAAGATACTGAGTCGATCCCCCGGGGTCGAACGAAAGTTACTCTGAAAAGAAGCGTTCGTTCGGTGCGTAGGCACCGCCGGCCGTCCTGGATTCGGTGTGCTGCCAGTACACTGGCAGGGCGGAGCACAGTCCCGTGGAGGCACGTTTTATCGCTTCCTTCAGGGCGTAGTTTTTGAAAGAAGAGGAGAAGAAACGAACACCGTTCGACGCGACAATCAACCACCCCCCCTCCCCTCTCAAAAAAAAGAAATATGGCTGGTCGCCGACGTCAAACCCTTGGCCCATGCCCTCCCCCCCTTCTCTCTGTTTCTTCGGTACTTTTAGTATTTCTTAATGCTCGACCATCGCGCACGTCAAAGGATAATCGAAAAAAGCGAGCCAGGGCGCCCAGGGGGCACAAACTCACCCTGTTCTGACTCAAACGAAAAGGGCGCTCCCCCCACCCGGCGATGCAGAAGTTTCTAACTGATTGCTCCGACACGGTCGTAGGGGGGCCTTCTGGGGTTTCCAGTGCACGGGGGGGTCCTGGCTGCGACCTAGCTACGAACCGCCGCCTGACGAACCAGCCTCACGCCGCCGTCCTGTCTGCAGACACTCAGGATTTCCGCGCTGATGATGGTACCTCAACCTTGCACCAGAGAACAGGTGCACTCCAGCAGAACGTCATGTCAAACCAGCAACTTCAGCCTGTGGAGATTGCAAGAACGGGCTTGGGATGGATACGTGCTCACCATATCTGCTCCGTATTTCGGCTCTTTTGCCACGAATCGGACAACTACACACGGCACTCTAATTAATGGTCCTATAACGTGTGGTCCTCCATTTAGTGGTCATCTAGTTAGTGTGTAGATGGATTATTTAAAAATGCCCCAGTGTTCTAATTGCTGATAATTAATTTTCCGGCTCGCGGAGCGAGCCGGAAGAAACGGTATAGCCCATCAAGCTCAGACATCCAAGCCAGCTATGCCTCCTCCTTCACCACCGTCGCAATTCTTCGAATTGAGAGGACGTCAGTAATTAGTGGTCATCCAATTGGCGGATTCCTAAGGCTCGCGATTTTTGGGGGGTCCAGTGATTAGAAATCCACTATTTAGAGTGCAGTGTGTATGCATGGAGCTAGTTGCCTTTTGGGTGTGGGTGCCCATCGTCAAGCCGCCGATGTGTCGGAACCTGAGCAGCCCACTCTTTCCCTGGGGAAAAGCCCACGTCATCACCCCCCGCCTCCTTTTTTCCTTTCGTGGCTCGTTTTTTACATTGTTCTTCCTCCTTCCTCGTTTTCTTTTGTCTTCTTCTTTTCTCTTGATGAAAGCAGGCAATCTACTGCAGGGAGGCCTCGTTGAAGCCGGAAATGAGCGAGCCTGAGACAGGACGATCCCTTCCAACTCACCCAGTCGCAAGTCGCACACAGCAACCTCGTAAGCTGGAGATAAATGAGCCGGTCCATCCCCTCTTGATAGACCGTGATAGACCGAAGACTACAGCACCGAGCAATTCTATGCAGCTCTAGGGACTAGGGATGGACCTGATAGACCGTTGGGGACCGTGATTCACTGTGCTGTGATAAACAGCGGCAGGCACTTCGATGCAGTTTCAAGAGATAGGGACGGACCGGCTCAATAAAAGAGGGCGTAACTGAATCGCACCCGAAAAGCGGATGTGATGCAACCAAAACGCGTGCACATGCACACCCGAAAAAGCGGGTGTGGCCCCCGCCTTTTTTTTAAAGTCCTCCAGCTTTCTCCAGCTTCGGATGACGACACGACTCCACCGGTCTTCCTCAGTGCTTTTGAGTCTAACAAACGCAATTTGTCAAGAACAAAGCCCGATCGAGGGCGAAAACAGCTTGAAGGAAGTGCGCCACAAACAATAGAGCGCCAGCTCCGGTTTTCGAACACCGAGATATGGTGGTAGCCATTCTCCACAAGCCACTGTGGCCACAGGCACAGCGATCTTCTACTACCCGTCTTGAAAGACGGACCAAAGAGTCTAACACGTGTGCGAGGCTTAGGGTGTCAAACCCACAAGCCGCACTGAAAGGGAGATGTGCCAATCCTTGAGGACGCAGCACAGCCCGATCCTGATTTACTGGAAAGGGGTTTGAGGTTAAGTACACTTGTTGGGACCCGAAAGATGGTGAACTGTGCCTGGATAGGACGAAGCCGGGGGAAACCCTGGTGGAGGTCCGTTGCGGTGTTGACGTGCAAATCGCTCGTCAAAGCTGGGTATAGGGGCGAAAGACCACCAACCCAGGGACGGGATGTGAGTGTGCCATACCTCCATAGTTAGTGGGTGGGAGGTACCACCGCCCCCTAGCCCCTCGGCTGGTAGGTGTGTTAGGCCACCGTCCCCGCTACGCTATCCCTGGATGCCATGCTGATATTGATGATATCACGCTATCCATGGGACTACCATCCACTATGGAGTGCCCTACAGGGGCTAGTGGTAGGTATGGTAGTACTAAGGGTGTCCGCCAGATCCGTTTTTCGAACACCGAGATACGGTGGAGAAGTTCGTCAGTAGTAACGTGTAGACGACAGCAGACTGATACGACAAAATGACGCTAGAAAGAGAGCGGCAAACAAATCACAGGAGCAAGAGAACGCGACCACACACATCCCCTTTTTTGATCCGCGCAAGCGATTAACAAAATTGGAGTTCACTTTTTTGCGTTCCGCCTTTCTTTCGCCAGCTTTATATCCACTACCGGTCCTTTCAACCTCACAACGCTCTTCGGGGAAGTGGTTGGTAGTCGCAAAGCATTCGACATCAGTATTCAATAGTGAAGAAAAGCCGACCATGTGGAATGATAAGATTGGGTAAAACCTCTTGTTACCACGCATGCCCCTCGTCCCTATTTCTTAAGCCCCATGCAATGTTTGACGGAACTGACCCACCCGAGCTGAAGCTTCTGATCACCGATTTGCCTTGCTGTTTGTAGATACCTACAGACACTCGACCCGTCCCCAGCCATCTTGACTGTGAATCTCGGTCGCGAAAGGTTTGTGTCCTGTAGTGACGAGGAGGTACGCCCCCAAGTCGTCTTATGTACAGCACGAGCATGCAGCGCCGCTTCAGTGTGCACTCAGCCATCACGGGGCCCTAGATCTCGACAAGTGGCCTGACACAGCTGCTGCCACGCGGCCGCAGCAGCAACCGGATTCCCCCGTCCACCAGAGCAGAAAACAATAAAAGCAAAAGCAAGACTTGCCCCCTGCGCCTGCTGTCTCCAGCTGCTTCGGCAGGTCGACAAATACTACTGCTACTTTTTTTTTTAGCCACATGCAACCTGTGAGGAAACTGAGCCACCCAAGTAGGACCTTCTGATCATGATCATTTGCCTAATTTGCCACCTGAAACCACGTCCAGGTTTTGGGCTCAGGGTAGTGCGGTCTTTCTACTTTCTCCTACTCTCGCGGTGTACGGTTTTTGGCGCAGCCAATCGTCACAGATTGTTGCTGCACATCAAGTTCAAATTACTACTACTGCTTCTTTTTTGTTTCTTTTCCGCCTTTGGTGGACCTTACCTCTACAAATCGAAGCGGCCCCCCACCCACGAACTTTACTCTGCTGAAGGAGTGCATACAAACCCCTTTTTTTCTCATTATTATTTTCTTAGCCTGTCCATCTCCGATGTGTTTACCTTTGTCGTCGGTCGCGCGTCCGGCTGGTCACTGCATTCTCTTTTTCAAGCCTTGTTTCTGTTTTGTTTCTTCGTCCCCACCCAGATCGCCCCCCGCCCCTTTTTTTTTTTTTGGTTCTATTTTTAAGAGTACACTTGTACTGAGGGTAACATTTTCCGGAACTACGGGTTGCAGACGTTTAAACGAAGCCAACGCAAAACGGGGTTATTTAAAGACGGGCCGATATTTTCCCCCACGGGTGAGACGTGCACACGGTAAAGTCCAGCCTCACGAGCCGGTTAAAGAAAGTGGATGCCACACGCTTTCGGGAGTGCATACACGCGTTTTGGTTGTGCAGCACACCCGCCTTCCAAGTCTACACCTCCCGAAAGTGAGCCAAGGGCGAAGGACGTATCTGCGGCTGCTGCGGCAGTTGCCCGGTGGCAACCCCACACGCAGAACGCGGGGAAGGGGAACGTGTTTTCCCAGCTACATTGCAGCCCCTTCCCGACCGTAGCATCCGAGAAAGGTGCAAACATGGAGGGTGTTACGGTGGCCATGCACGGGTCTTGGGCGCGTGCCTCGTGCAGGGCAGGTGGCTTTGTGATCCGGCGCGAAGTTCTCTCCTGGTGCAGTCCGGAGAGACCGGCGTCGAGTTTCGGCTCACAGCCGGTTCTCTCGGGCGGCAACCCTAAGGGAGAGAGAGAGCGCCAGACACAATCCATCTTAAAAAGGACCACACACCTGCTTTCCAAATCTTTAACTCCAGCTTCAGGCATGACTCCACCGTGTGTGCGTTAAGAACCTATTTTAACGTGGCCCCCCTCTTAGCGAGAGTGCATCCACGCCGTGTGTGTGTGTGTGTGTGTGTGTGTGTGTGTGTGTGTGTGTGTGTGTGTGTGTGTGTGTGTGTGTGTGTGTGTGTGTGTGTGTGTGTGTGTGTGTGTGTGTGTGTGTGTGTGTGTGTATGTGTGTCGACCCAATTCTATCATTGATCAGTTATTACTGTTCGCTCGTTGCTTCGTTTATCGAGTGCAAGCCCCAAATCCGGAAAATGTAAGCACAGGCAGTTCGCCGCACCGAGAGGGATTAGGCAATAAAGAACTCGGAAGCAGAATACCAAAGCTCTTCACGCACACGCTCCCGTTTTGCATCGCCCTCGTGAAAACCTCCGCAAAACAAAACCGACAACGAAAGCAGTTGAAAACATGGCGCGGGAAACGACAAACGCGAAGAAACGAGCGAGGAGCCATCCGACAATGGCTCCGGCCTGGAGGCCACAAAGACACCCACTCGTACGGTGCAACAAACGCGTTCCATCGGCGGAAACGTATACACGAAGTGTGCACAGTGCGTTGCTCAGGGTAGTCGAAGGCCTAGACACACAAATGCAACAGATTAGGGCAACAACCAGGACATACTGGCGACACCTCCCGAAAGTGAGCCAAGAGCGAAGGACGTATCTGCGGCTGCTGCGGCAGTTGCCCGGTGGCAACCCCACACGCAGAACGCGGGGAAGGGGAACGTGTTTTCCCAGCTACATTGAAGCCCCGTCCCGACCGTAGCATCCGAGGAAGGTGCAAACACGGAGGGTGCTACGGTAACCGTGCACGGGTCTTGGGCGCGTGCCTCGTGCAGGGCGGGTGTTTTGTGATCCGCCGCGAATTGGTGCAGTCCGGAGAGACCGGCGTCGAGTTTCGGCTCACAGCCGGTTCCCTCGGGCGGCAACCCTAAGGGAGAGAGAGAGCGCCAGACACAATCCATCTTAAAAAGGACCGCACACTAATGCAACAAATTTACACAGCTGGCGATATACACCTAAGCATTGATGATAGACAATAGACGAAAGCACAGAGGAGGTTGGGGAAGGGGCGGGACACAATGGTGCTCATGCCAGAAGAGGAGCAGGGTGAAGAAGCGCCGCGGAAGGTGCTTTTCAAGGACCTGAAGGTATGCGATGAGCTCTGCCAGGCGTGCGAGCGCCTCGGGTGGACGGCACCGACGAGGATCCAAATCGAAGCCATCCCACACGCCTTCAAGGGACGCGACGTGATCGGGATCGCCCAGACAGGATCTGGCAAGACGGGCGCCTTCGCCATTCCCGTCATCCAGAGCCTCCTCGTGCGCAAGGAAAAAGTCTTCAACTCGTGCTTGGCGCTGTCGCCTACCAGGGAGCTGTCGATTCAAATCTGCACAGTTTTCGCGGACCTCGGTCTGTCCATTGGTACGGCTTTCTTTGTTTTTGTACACAGCGCCAAGCGCACAAGTACATCGGCCAACTCATTTGTTCAGCACCGACCTGCCACGTTCAAGCTTGCTCCGACAACTGCACCCTCTCCCGGCACTCGCTAGCCGTCGACGCTCATGACGGCAGCCCCATCCTGAAGTGCAAATACTGCCGACGCGTCACTGCTGCTGTGTTGCGCTCGGATTGGCGCCGCTCAAGCGGCCACCTTAAGTCACTCGTTTGCTTGTAAATATTGCTCCGTTCTTCTCCCTGACTTGTTCCCAGATGAGGACGACACATACTACTACTACTGTATAAGCACCTGCGTAGGAAATACTTCAGAAGACTGCCAGTTGCGAAATCTCAAAGCATAGTGTGGTACTCATCAGCATGCCGATGATTCCCACTATCGCAACTTTATATTCCAATCTCAAAGGAGGTACGTGTGCTGTCCCACACGAAACACAGGTAAATCTGGGTTCAGTGGCGGGCGTAAGCGTTCAACAGAAAACACTTTGTAGTTGTATCATGTTTTCCCCCGCTAGCCTTCGTCGAAATAAGCACAAGGCAGTCCCTCGAGTATCTCTTGTGTGAACAATCGGGGCCGCGCAGGCTGCGCGACGCATGCGTATACGTCGATCTTTGGGTGCGTGAGCCCCTCCGAAGAAAGGTCCATCACACATGCGCGACGCATGCGGAAGATGAACGTGCTGAAGGACATCGACCAAGAAGTACGACACATACTACTTGCACAGTCTAACGTCAGATTGCTGCATATCAAGCTCGAACTACTGTTATTACTGTGTTTACAGCCATGGCTAATTTTACAATGCATGGTTCAGCATACTCCAACTGCTGAAACTCACCAGAGCAGGTGAGTTCGCCAGCGCACAAGCAAAAGAAAGCGCCGTACGAATCTTTTTCAGTAGCTAGGTCAGTGGAGTACGTCGACTTTTGCGTTCAGCCGGGCGTTTGCAGCTACTCGAACGGTTGGGGCGCTGGTGCTGCTGCACGAAACTGCCAAGTTCGGGACTTGTCTGACCTGCTACGAGACGCCGCTGCGCCGTACACGGCGAACTTAGCAACACGCCTCTCCACCTTCGCCATGATACCTA
Source organism: Diplonema papillatum (assembly GCA_030068145.1). Lineage (NCBI taxonomy): Eukaryota > Euglenozoa > Diplonemea > Diplonemida > Diplonemidae > Diplonema > Diplonema papillatum. The sequence goes on from JAPJBO010000538.1 coordinate 100,170, forward strand.
GCTCTGTGACCCTGGGGCGGAAAACTGGTTATCTGGTTCTTGCAGTTTACTGACGGAATAGGAGCAAGACGCATGGCTAGATGAGGAGCACGACCACCTCGAATCGACACCAGGAGAATTCGGGATGGAGCTGGCTTCTACGACTAGTAATATTCCGGTAAAAGGCTAAACATGTATGCACGTGGGGGGGGGGACCGAGATCGCTTTGCTCGCGAACGTGAACTCGGTATCGATCACAAGAGCCATGGACTTGGCAAAGCACATAGGAAATAAGAGCGCGGGCTAAAATAAGTCGAATAGTCGGCAATAGGCAGCAAATATACACACACAAGCACACGTACTGCCACAACAGCAGATACGATACACACACATACATACTATACCTTAAAGGAACCTATACGACAATGGTCACCCGGAGACTATAAAACCCCGGATCCCTAACTCCTCAACTAGCACGAACCAACAGGATCAAAGAATGTCAGTCACACCTTCCCGATTAGTGCGCCAGTGGTAGTCTCACCATCGACTGCCACTGCAGGAAAATGAACCGCACGTGGGCAGCAGGCAATCCATCCGCACTAAACGCCTCAACACAAACAGGTCTGCGGGTGGCGTCGTTGGTCGGAGGCGTCGACATGACGATGCAGGCGATCCAGCTGAGCCGGAAGCCGCACGTCATCGTTGGGACGCCAGGGCGCGTGCGCGACCATCTCGACAGCACGAAAGGTTTCAACCTGCGAAAACTCGAGTTTCTCATCCTCGACGAAGCCGACATGATGCTCAACATGGACTACGAGCGGGAGCTCACAGCTATCTTGGAAGCTGTTCCGAAGAGCAGGTGCGTTCCATTCTATTTTTTTATAATCACCCGCTTTGCAGGAAATACTTGCGGAGATACTTGCGATATCTCACAGGTCAGTGTACTCAATCAGCATGCCGACGACTACCCACTATCAACAATATTCCAATCTCAAAGGAGGTACACGTGCTGTAGCCCACACGAAACACAGGTGAATCTGGGTTCAGTGGCGGGCACAAGCGTTCAACGAAGAAGACCAGCTTTGTAGTTATATTATCTTTTCCCCTCCTCCTCTAGCCTCAAACAATTTTAGGGGTCCAGCGGACCCTCAAGAAAGTATTGAGAGTCAACTAAGGGGGGTCCAACTACTTTCCAGATTGTAGCTCTCAGAAGCCTGAGTGCCCCACTGCTGATGATCACGTGTCTGCTCTGTACAGGAACTCCACCTTACACTGTCATGCAGTTGCACTTGAAAGAGGAAGAGCTGGACTTCGCCTTAAACTGCAGGAATTTATGAGTAATCGCGTTGGACCAACACTGTATGGAAAAAAGATTTCCGGCTCAAACCGAAAATCCAGGATCCTAAAATAAACCCTGCAGCGGACACCAAAATGCACGAATAGGCAGCACACATGTGTAGTGTGTATCAACACACGGACAAAGAACCGAAGGGATCCCAAGTGCTGGAGGGGCAAATACAATAAAAACACAATCGGGTTCGTTCTTCGCTTGCACCACCGTGTGTTTTCACTCAGGACTTTTCCCCTGTTGTGTTTGTGTGTCATATCGTGTAGGGGTAGTAGACCCGCATGACCACGGCGCAACGACTTGCGTCCGCCGTAGTAGTACGGGATAGTAGTGAGGCGACCGGATACTCCTCGGAGAGATGGTCCCTGCACTCTAACTCGTCTCTCTCTCTCTCTCTCTCTCTCTCTCTCTCTAAGCAAACTTGTTTGAGCACCTTCGGTGCGTCTTGGGGGGTCGAGCTGAGGACCTATGGAACAAGGATATATGTTGTTGGGCGACAAGCCCTGAGTATTTGAGTCCACTTGCTCCAGGGCAAGGTTGGAAGGGGACGATTCGGAAACTTAAGGATTCGGAATTAGCAAATAACGCAGGCAAATTCCTCCCTCCTCCCGCAGTCCCGAACTCGCTCCCCTCGATCGATTAAAATGGAAGACGCACTGTCTAAGTTCCGCGAACTACCCTATGGGTCGTTTCAGTTCACCCACAGCAAGGAGCTCGTTCTGATGCTGAAGGACGCACCGGATGAGGTGAAACGAGCGGTGAAGACGGGAAAGGTTCGCGGACACAGTGTCACACGAGTGATCGACTCCCTGTCGGTGGGAGGGCGTCCGATAACTGAGCCTGAGTTCCGGGATCTGACTGCGAGAGTCACGGGGACGGAGACGGAGGACTGGGAGAAAAAGCCTTTACAAAGACTCATACTGCTGCTGACGGTCATTCATGACCGAGTCGAGCTCGACGTGTTTCGCCAGCTCCTAGAGGAGCCGGAGAGGATGCCCCGGACCCCGGGAGTCGCCCCGCAGGAGGCCGCCGTCGACGAGCCCGAAGCATTGGTGGCCGACACACCGAAGCAGCATCCGCGGGTCAGGATAGACCTGACTTCCCTGGCCCCTGAAGGTGGTCAACAGACACCAAGAGGAGGCCAGGACGGTCCCAAAGACCTGAAGCCCCCGCATCTGGGTTTCGATGAGAGCGAGGGGGATGAAGAAGAGGTGAACCCCCCGGCAGAGCAGAGCAGAACGAGGGTGGAAGACGTCCTCTACGACCCGTCAAAGTGGGACAGCCTGTCGGAGATACAGGCAATGCAGCTCATGGACGAGCTGAAAAAACTCGTTCCCGCCGAACGGGGCGACGCCAGGGACGCGGCGTCCTCGGTCATCGGCGTGGTTCAGCTAATGCTGAATCACGGAACCTGGGAAGAGATAGCGTCGCGCCTGCTCGACCTACTGCTGTTCCTCCAGTTCCGGACGAGGCATGGGCTCGACGCCGCGCTGGCGTATCAGTCGAAAATGGCCCGCGAACGCGGGATACCGAAGGCGCGCAAGGCGGCGATGGAAGCCGCGGATGCGACGACGAAGCGGAAGCGCTCCGTCTCGGACACGGAGGGGGCCAAAAGGCCCCGGTGGCAGTTTCGACCAAACCCCGTACGGGGTTTTCGCCCTCGCGCCACGCGAGGTTTTCGAAAGTGAAGACAAGTACGCACAAGACCGGAGAGCCGATACAAGGCCAGGACGGTGTGCGGAAGTTCCCCACAACGAGTACGCACAAGACCGGAGCGCCGATACAAGGCCAGGACGGTGTGCGGAAGTTCCCCACGGCGAGTACGCACAAGACCGGAGAGCCGATACAAGGCCAGGACGGTGTGCGGAAGTTCTCAACGACGAGTACGCACAAGACCGGAGAGCCGATACAAGGCCAGGACGGTGTGCGGAAGTTCTCAACGACGAGTACGCACAAGACCGGAGAGCCGATACAAGGCCAGGACGGTGTGCGGAAGTTCTCAACGACGAGTACGCACAAGACCGGAGAGCCGATACAAGGCCAGGACGGTGTGCGGAAGTTCCCCACGACGAGTACGCACAAGACCGGAGCGCCGATACAAGGCCAGGACGGTGTGCGGAAGTTCTCAACGACGAGTACGCACAAGACCGGAGAGCCGATACAAGGCCAGGACGGTGTGCGGAAGTTCCCCACGGCGAGTACGCACAAGACCGGAGCGCCGATACAAGGCCAGGACGGTGTGCGGATGTTTTCCATGGAGGGTACGAAAAAGGCCAGAGAATGGAGTACACCGCGGAAGGCGAAGCTGGTTCAAGACGGGAAGGAAGTGTCCAAAGGGGAGGCGCCACCGAGCGTAAAACCCGTGCCTCCGCCTTACCTCGGACCGAAGCAAAAGGAGGTAGAGACGGAGATTTTTTCAATCCGCGAGGGAAAACAGCTGGGGGGAAAAATCAAAAAATTGATTCCGTGGCAAGACGCCCCCCAATACGCGGTGGGACCACAATTATCGGCGGAGAGGTGCAGGCTGCTTCGAAATTTCGACCGGTTTTCTACCACGGAACCCAACGGTCCGGTGGACGAAGCGATAGTGAGATTCGTCTGGAGCACTCTAGGGTCAACGTCGCCTTTGACGGCGGCCACGTACATCGAACGCCTTTGCCGGGAGTTGCACAACAGGGGCGTACGTGGTCTGAGAACAGAACGTCTCATCAAGACGAAGAAAGCCCTCAGGAGGATGGGTTCGCTTCTGAGACCTCAGCAGGCAGACGGTCTGAAGCCCGAAGACGCGAAAGAGCTCGTCCGACGTCTTTTGCGGGAGGGACAGGAAACAGCAGCGGCCCTTGCGGCGATTGCATGGATCTCGCGATGCCGAGTCTCCGATCTGAGGTTCATGACGGACGAAGACTGGCACGAACTGGGTCCGGGAGACACCCCAGAGGAAGAGACCGAAGTCGAGTTTTTTGCGAAAGAGAAGAGCAGCAGGAAATGGCGACCACCCATTTTCCTACCCCACGGAAGCCTGACAGCAGTCGCCGTGCGTTTTTGGCGGCAGAGGAGAAAGCAGAAGAAGCTGGGTTTGCCGTTCGGGGGCGACACTGGAGTTTACGAGAAGTTGAAAAGGGAGGTGAAGAAAGGGATGCAAGGATCGAAATGGCTACACGCCTTCAGAAGGGGCTCCATTCAGGAGATCGAGAAGCAAGGGGTTCCCCTTGCTTCTCGATCCTTGCAGTCCCGAACTCGCTCCCCTCGATCGATTTTGCGTTAATCGCCCCGATGGCTTCACGTTTCTTACCGATGAAGAGAGTAAAGGTCCGAACGAGACCCCCCTCTCTCTCTCTCTCTCTCTCTCTCTCTCTCTCTCTCTCTCTCTCTCTCTCTCTCTCTCTCTCTCTCTCTCTCTCTCTCTCTCTCTCTCTCTCTCTCTCTCTCTCTCTCTCTCTCTCTCTCTCTCTCTCTCTCTCTCTCTCTCTCTCTCTCTCTCTCTCTCTCTCTCTCTCTCTCTCTCTCTCTCTCTCTCTCTCTCTCTCTCTCTCTCTCTCTCTCTCTCTCTCTCTCTCTCTCTCTCTCTCTCTCTCTCTCTCTCTCTCTCTCTCTCTCTCGGGAAAGGTCAACGCGGTAGCGGTGACCACGAGAACACATACAGGTGGGTGGGGAGAGGCCCTGGGACTGCTAAGGCGTGACTAACCGCCTTACTGCTCTCGGGACTCCGAATGGTAGGGTTGGAATGGCGGTGACATGGACGCGCGCGTGGTGGAGATGGACGGGAGGGCCCACAACCCGTCCGGTGGAGCGCGTGGTGCGGGTGGACGGCCGCAGTCGGGCGGACGAGCCGGGCGGCGAGCGGCAGGCCTTCGGTCGCTGGGTGAAGCGGCCGAGAGTGGACGGGGGTAAGCGTCGCGGGGACGGGTGCGACCGCCGTTCGCTCTCGCCGACGTGGGTACTCGCCGTTGGGTGCCCGCAGCCGGCCGGTCGCGGTGGCCGTGGAGTCGGAGTGGGTCGGGATGCGTCGCGCCTTGCAGGGCTGCAGAGGCGGCTGCAGGGCATCGCGGGCGGGCTGGCGGTGTACGACGAAGCCCCGGACAACGTGTCCAGCTCGACCTACTCGTCGACGCCCTCACTTCCAGGGTGTCGAGTGGCTCCGGGTATGCGGGCGGACGCGGGGCTCCCTCTGGCGAGGGTAACGTCGAACCGCGTCGACCTGCGCGCGTTGGCGGCGATGGACGGTGTCGGTCGATTCCGCGAGGTGCTGCCGATGTTGATGGATCCGGTAGCGTTTGCGGAGGCTTTCGTGTCTGGGGACGCCGCAGGCGGGTGCCGGGTGCCGTCGCGCGGGATGGAGCGACACCGGGCGACTCTGCGGTCGTGCGGGGTGGCGAGCGACGCACGTTCGCGGCCGGCATTCGCGATGAAGGCGTTTACCACGCCGAAGAAGGACGGACGAACGGCACGTCTCGTTCTGGATGCCCGGCCGCTGAACGACGCGATGCGCCGGCCGCCCAGCATGGACCTGCCCCGGCTGCGCGACTTCATCGCCGAGGTCGAGAGGCACCGGTTCGCCATGCAGTGCGACGGCGTGTCGTACTTCTACCAGTTCCCAGTAGACGCGAGCATTTCGCGATATTTCGGGATTGGTATGAAGGGGTGCGACATGCTGTTGAACGTGCTGTGCATGGGGTGGTCTTGGGCGCCGTGCATTGCGCAGCGCGCGTCGAACGTGCTGGTCCGGGACCTGGGCCTCGCCTGGGTGGACAACTTCCTTGTCTTGGGTGGGACGCTGGACGAGGCAGAGCGGAACGTGGCCGTTTTTCGGAAGCGGGCGCAGGCGGCGCGGGTCGAAGTGCGGGCGGAAGGCGACGACGCGTTGTGGCAGGTTCGCTCGCGGTTCGTGTGTGTGGGTGTGGAGTTCGACCTGGCTGCCGAGACGCAGCGGCACAGGCTCGACCCGGCGTGGGCGGAGCGGTGGGTCGACGGCAGCGGGATGACGGCGGTGCTTTCCGGCAGAGCGACGGCCCGTCAGTTCGCCGAAGTCTTCGGGGGCGCCGTCTGGGCGACGGACATCCTGGCGGTGCCCCGCTGCCATTTCGCGGCGTTGCTGTCGTTCGCGGGGAGGCTCGGCGGTCGCATGGTGGGTGCCGCAGCGCCGGTGTGGGACGAGGTCGTCGACGTTCCTCCGTCGGCGAGACGGGAGCTGGGCGCGCTCCGGAAGATCGTCCGGGAGAACCCGTGGGTCGTGGGCGGCGTCCCTGAGGACACAGGGAGCGTCCTGTGGACGGACGCCAGCTCGCGGGCGTGGGCGGCGCTGCTGGAGGCGGAAGGCCGGTTCGTGGACGGGCGGCAGGGCGTGTTCGCGGGACCGGACGCGGACGCCCACATCAACTTGAAGGAGATGTTGGCGTTCGCGGAAGGTGTGGTTCGGCTGTGCTGGGCGCCGGGGGCGCAGCGGTGCCGCATCGACAACGCGGCGGTTGTGGGCGCCGTGGCGAAGGGGAGTTCTTCCTCGTACGCCGCGAATCGCGTTTTGTCCCGGTCTCTTCGTGTTGCCGGGCGCAGAGGGATTGTCCTCCGCCCTGACTGGGTGCCGTCCGGCGGACAGCTGGCGGACCCGTACACGCGGGGGACCTCGTTGCCTCGGTTCCCGGCGCAACTTCCGCTCCCGCGGTCACGTGCCACACCCTTTGACTTGTTTTGATGTGTTCTCGGGAAAGGTCAACGCGGTACGAGAACACATACAGGTGGGTGGGGAGAGGCCCTGGGACTGCTAAGGCGTGACTAACCCCGTCCCTGTCCCTCCCAGGGAGCCACCCCGGAACTAGCCTAGCCCACCTGACGGTGGGGGCCCACCTGACGGTGGAGGCCCACACCCTTTGACTTGTTTTGATGTGTTCTCTCTCTCTCTCTCTCTCTCTCTCTCTTTTTTTTAGCCCAGTCCCTCCGCCCGCCGACTGCATGCCTCAAGCTGTACCTCACAAAACAATCCCTCTGTCACTCAAACCCTCCAACCACCCCCCCCCCCCCCGTACCCCGAGGACAACCCTCAAAACCCCAACTTCCCCTCTCCCCCTCTCCCCCCCTTCTTTTTCTCCCCCATTTCTTTTTCCTTTTTTCATCCCCTAATCCGTGCCTCGTAACACACAGCCGCCGATCAACACGAAACCACCCAGAAGAAAAGCCAGGCACCGGGATCTTCCTGACGAGCACGCAACCCGGTGAACTTAATCAAGAGTCGAAGATTAGCGTCGAAACTTCCTGGCTTTTCACGCCGCAGCAGAACGACCACACCCTACCCAAACCCAAGCACCCTCTAAACGCGTTAGGGGACTTCACAAGGTTTCACAACGGAGTGACACAACACCCGAAACGAGTCGCACTCTTTTACTTTTCTCAACCCCCCGCCATACCCAAGCCTCTACGGTCAACCGGAGACTTTAAAATACCGACCTTCTAATCCACAAATAACGCTAACAAATAAACAAGAGGTCGAAAGACCACCACTTACACGTCCCGCGGGATGGTCGGAAACACAAACCCCTCAACAACAGGCAAACTTGCTTATTCTCCGCGACGATGACGTCGAAGGTCGACAAGCTTCAAAAGGCGTCGTTGCGAGATCCGATCAAGGTCGAGTGTGCAACGAAGTACACTACCGTGGACTCGCTGCTGCAGCTCTACGCCTTTGTTCCGTTCACTGAGCGGACGGCGTACCTCCACCACATCCTAAGCACCGAGTCCGGGAAGAGCGTCATCGTGTTCTGCGACGCATCTCACCTCGTGCAAAAGGTCTGCCTTCTCCATTATCTACGCCGGCGGCATAAGGCTCAAACCCTCGGAACAACGAGGCTCCTCAGTGCGTTACGCCCGCTGGTCCATTCGGACTCGCATAGACCCACGGGATCTGGATGTGAAATTGGAAGTTGCCGTTCGCTGAAGCTAGTCGTGGCCCGATATATCCGATGTGCCCTGAGTAACTCACGCATTCCTCTAGACTGGGTTCTGGCTTAGAGGCGTTCAGCCATAATCCATCCAGTGGTAGCATCACGGCACAGTCCGCAGAGACTAGAAACGGACGCAGTGCCGCCGAGACGCAATGAGCGTAAAAGAATTGCAGAATTGACACCTGGTGTCGGCCACTTGAAACTCACACGGCTAAACAAAATAATTATAGAAGGTAGCACAGGCTGCGTAGAAAAACGTGTAAATGACACAAAGCACAGTGATCCCTGCAACCGTCAGCTGACCAGGTTTCTATACACAAATTTCAAAAGAAAATTGATACTTTCTGCCAGCGGTGAAATTGTTGGTCACGGAAGCGAAAGCCGGCTCAACAACTGTGTGTGTCCCCGACCCACGAAGGTTTCCCCCCCTCGCGAAGCAGCCGAAGAAGCCTTTTGGTACTTCAACCATTGGTGCTGCACACGGCAACCCCATGTCCACTGTGCTCTGCGGAGTTTACTTCGCAGATTGCCACCGTAAAAAGAAGACAAGTCAGTGCTGCCTAGCGAGTCGCAGTCACTATCAGGGCGAGTGCCCTGAGTTTTTTAACTGATTGCTCAGACACGGTTGTAGGGGCCTTCTCCCCGTGACGGATTCGCCTGTGCTCTAGTAGCACGGGTGGTCCTGGCTGTGACGAGCTACGCTCCCCGTGACGGATTCGCCTGTGCTCTAGTAGCACGGGTGGTCCTGGCTGTGACGAGCTACGAACAGCCGCCTGACAAACCAGACTCACACCGCAGTCTCCACGCTGATGATGGTCCGCCTTATGTGTCCGTGGCTTAAAGGACCGAAACACGGCGCAGACGGGACCAGTGCGGTGTTGAGCACATACCCATTCCAAGCACGTTCTTGCAAACCCTCGCGAAGCAGACGCACGAAGGGACGGTGCCACGGCATGATTCGGCAGCCGCTGCTAAACGGGCGAAGAAGACTTGATGCGAGCATCAAACACATGAGAGGCAAGTAGCGCCTGACCACGAAACTAAGATTTTCCCCCGGCGGGACTCGCGTCACAAGGATGCCCTGCTCAACGAATGCAGCCGAGCGCTAAACCTCATTGTCGAGAAAGGGCTACCCACGGAACCTGGGGGGCGGAGTCTTGCGGACGGTTCTGATGTTGCCGTCGTGTTTTCCGGCCACGTCAAACGTCCTGGCAGTACCGAGCATCATGCCCCTGACTTCCGCATCGGCCGAGAGGCTGCTCAAAAAATGCGGCTGGTCTCAGGGCTTACGCTCCGTTTTCGGTCTCAGAGAAAATACGTGTGGCCCACGTGTGGGCGCCTAAGGTTCGAGGGGGAAAAAAAACCTTTCCTCTCATGTGCGACGGCAAAAAAAAGAAAATAGTGTCGCTACTGACTTGGCGACACCCGGATGTGCGGCCTTGGCCGCTAGTGGGCCCTGCATGTGGACCAATAAATCGGAATCCACATGTGGTACCTGTGGATCCACACGTGGGGGATCAAAAGCCAAAAAGAATTAACGTGTGGAAATCCACACGTTCCACACGTGGAGCGTAAGCCCTGGCTGGTCTCGAATAGATTACGCCGTCGTCTGCTCGACTCTTCGCTTTCCCATCTGCTGCTTTCAGGTGTCGAAGCAGAATGGGATGTTGGTAGGATCCCCACGGACACTTGCCGAGCTTACGTCGAAGAATCGTAACCTCGAACGTTCGATTGTGCAGGCCTGGCTACGTACCCAGCTTGTGCTGAATGTGCAAAGAGGATGACACTCGCGCCAGAAAACGGTGCTGACCAACACGTGACCAAGTTTCGAGCGGCTCTTCAAAAAAACCTGTATAGACCCCCGTCTTTAAGAAGTTGCCGACAAACCCCTTGTTGTGTGCGGGTTTGCATTCTTGCGAAGAAGACTTGATGCCGGCATCAAACGTACAATGAATGAGGCAAGATTCTGCCCAAACACTAAACCGAGATTTTACCCTTTGGTGTTTGAAGCGTCCTTCCAAACGAAATCACAGGTCGCCCTGACGCTCCGGCTGCTGGGACACAGAGCTCTGCCACTGTACGGCAAACTGGACCAAGGCCACCGTCTCACAGCGCTGGGGAAGCTGAAGGAGGGTAAGTGCCGGGTGCTAGTTTGCACCGACGTCGCATCGCGTGGGCTCGACATCCCGTCCGTGTCCCTGGTCATCAACTACACATTGCCGCTGTCGTCGAAGCTGTACGTCCACCGTGTCGGCAGAACGGCGAGAGCAGGGGCGGCTGGGCGGGCGATCAGCCTTGTCACGCAGTACGATGTGCTGCAGGTGCAGAAGATAGAGCAGCACATCAAGAAGGAGCTGCAGGAGCTGCCCTTGGACGAGGCGCTGGTGCAGGCTTCCCTCGAGAGGGTCGAACATGCCGAGCGCAACGCGGGCTCCGAGATCAAGGACAACGAGCGAGAAGAGAAAGCCACCGGCCACAAGAGGAAAGGCGCCGACGGTGACTCCGCGCGCTTGAACGTGTGCCCCCACCCCCTCCCCTTTTTCTTTGTGTGGATGCGTCAACGCAACAGTTTTCGAAAAGATAGCGAAAGAGCGAAGGCATATTTTAGCCGCAGGCAAATAGTATGATGCAATGTGAGGAAACTGAACCGCCCAACTAGGACCTTCTGATGACATGATCATTTGCCACCTGAAACCACGTCCAGGGTTTAGTGCGGTCAACGAGAACTCTCGTTTCCCAAAACCAATCTACGCATCCCTTTCTGCTTTCTGTTCGAGTTTCAGCCTTGCGACTGCATTCTTTGGTTTCTCTGCTATTCATGACGCGAGAATGTGCGGAGTCAAAATTAAGCCCGAAAAAAGACCAAGAAATAACCGATCCCTTTGTACCAGTAGAGGTGTATGCGGCTCAGCGTACCGTGTTCAAACTGATGCTGAAAACCCGACACTACAACGAACGTGACCCCCGACACATCAATGCAGGAAGCCTACTCGCTGTCGAAGAAGCGTAAGACCAACGAGAGCAAGTTCGGGTTCAATGCGTCGCGGGCACGGAAGGAGAGCAAACACAAGAAGTAATCTCGTTTCGTTGTGGCTTTTCAAGCCTTGTGCGTGCACGGTGCAAGGAACGTCGCTCAAAAAGCAGTTTCGGGCCCAATGCGCCGCGTGCACGGAAAAGCAAACGCAAGAAGTAAACTTTGTTTTGTTGTGGCTGTTGAAGCATTGCGCAAGGAAAGTCGCTGCATCGAAGCAGCGTATGACGAGCAAAAAGCAAGTTTGGGTTCTCGGATGGGACTCCGTGGGTAATCAGATGTACCACAGCGCCATTGCTGCGCATGCTCTCTCACGGCCGTGGGGGGGTTAGTACTGAAAAGGGTCCACTCTACCCTACTGCTGATTGCGGGGTTAGCTTCTTGCGTGCTACAGTGTTTGGGCACTCTGCAGACCGTACGAGCTCCGCCCCTTGGCTTTGGCCCACCGCGGGAGAAGCGATAGGTGTCTTTTCCCGCCATTGTTATCCTCTGGACATGGTGCGAAGGCGTGGTCGCGCACAAGCAGCGCTGCCGGTCAACATCTACTGCTGAGGGGTCAAAGTGTGGCAAAGTTGGAAGTGTCGATGTTGATGAAGACGAGGATCGGGGCTGATCATGTAGGTCGAAGATGCCGGCACTCGGCTGCACACACGGCGGAGTCCAGTCTGAGAAGCTGAGTTGAAGAAGGTGCCCGAGTCACACCCGAAATGTGGGTGTGACACCCGCTTTTATTCCTTCTGAGGTCTCCGCGCCATGACTCCACTGCCAACAACTGTAAATTTGTTGCATTAGTGTGATTGTCAGGCCTTCGACTACACTGAGCAACGCACTATCACCGCCAACAACTCTTGTTGGGGAGACAAGAAAACTTGATGCTAGCATCACACATACAAGAGAGGCAGCATTCTGCCCAAACACTATACTCGGATTTTCCCGCCCCAGGGTGGAACTAGTTCTTTACCATGACCTCGAGCAAAGGGGGGTTTTGGCTTGCCTCTGCACTAGAGGCAGCGTAAAATACACTTGTGAGGGGTACTCAAGGCTTTGGAGCCCAACTCTATAATAGCCCCCCCCCCCCCCCCTAAAGAAAAAAGAAAGGAGGTAGCACGGACTACCAGGCCAGCGGAGACCACCGCAAAAAGAAATTTTCTTTCCCCTACTTCATCCCACAAAACCATCACCAACAACAACGACCCCCCCCCCTAGGGCTAAGTTGGATGGAAACGCCGTTTCTTTTAGTTTTTTCGAAATATGGAAACGGAAACGGAAACGGAAACGGAAACGTTTCCGTTTCTTTTAAAAGAAACGCCGGAAGGCTCCTCATGCTGAAGGGTCCTATAGGATACCACTTCGCGGGTCCTTCTGTGTGTCCGTCGGGTGTCCGTTTCCAGCCAAATTTTGGCTTTCCTTTCAGAGGGCGGGATCACCTTCTTCTTTTGATCTACCAGCGGGCACTTCTCTTCCTCCGTCTTCTGGCGGGCTCTCTGACTCTTCAGGGCCCTTCCTGGGCTGTTCTTCGACTTGGCTCGGCCCCTTCTTGTGTGTCGTCGCGGTCTCGTTTGTGCAGAGCAGTCGCTGATGCTCACCGCTTTCTTTCGTCGGCGATCTGAGACGAGCAAATAGGAAACCACAAGCTAATGATGCAGAATGCCGTCACATGCGGATGCTGAGGTTTTCTGACACCAGATTCCACTCTTCTGTGCCTACCACTTCGTCCTCTGCTGCTGCCAACCCACGTTCTCATGTTTACTTGTATCGGCGGCCGTGCCGAGTGGGGCTTTTTGAATCTGCAGTCCTCTTCTGCATTGTCGGTGGGGTTCTTCCTGCCGTCGCTGTCTATGCTCCGACAACACCGCCCGATGGTGCCCCTTCCGGTGACGGTTGCCACCCGTCGTCGTATGCAAGGTGCACTGTGGCAATCGATGTTTAACACACACGTTACTGCGTGGCCATCGCTTTTCTGGCGGGTTCAACATTGCCCCGGCATACGTGTGCCCTTCTCACCTCCTGATGCTGCTTGCACTCCCTCTTTGTCTTACACCGCTGAAAACCCCCGGTCTTGTAGCCTGTGGTGCGGCGGTGCTCCCGCTGTCCTGAACGATCGTATCTGTATAGCCTATTATTGGAAGCGGATGTGCTTTCCCGATCGTCTTCAGCGCGTTGGCCAACGGCCTCGCATCAACAGAGCATCGTCGCCACAACAGCCATTGGTATAAAGAGCTGCAGACCTCAAAGTCATCACAACCGGATGCGTGTGGTTGCGCGGTCGCAACTCTTATGCTTCTTTCCTCCCTCTGTCCATGGTTCCCACTGGATTGCGGGGTCCGCCGTTCGGAACACATTTCCGGTCGGACCTTCAGCCAGTATACTAGTGGCATACCAGCCGTTTCTTTTGAAAAGAAACGGCGTTTCCATCCACCGCCAAAAAGAAGGAACCGGAAACGGAAACGGAAACGTTTCCAACGTTTCCATCCTACATAGCCCTAGGGGGTACGACTCCCCGTGGGGAGGCTGTCCGGAAAACCTATTCTTGAGATTTTTTGACGTTTGGATGTCTATTCCAGGCACCAATCACCTGGAAATACAGTTTGGATGTCTTGGAGAGGGTCCTTGAGGGCACCCCGCACTTTTCAGGACCTTTTCCGTCGTTTTTGAGGTGTTATGAGGGGTGCTGACGCAGCCGACCCCCCCTCGGGGCGGCGGGCGCATTTCCATGCCGCTGGCTCGGTAAACCTCAGGAACCCCCGTGGACACGCGTCCAAGACCTCTGAACGGCCATAAATCCTCTCCTGGGACCTTCCGCGCCCCAGAAACGGCGAGGAACACTTCCAAAATCACTGAAAATACATCCAGGAACACGAAAAATGCCAGCGGAAACACTAAAAATACACGTGGAAACACTAGAAATACACGCGGAAACACTAAAAATACACGCGGAAACACTTAAAATACAAGCGGAAACACCAAGAATGCACGCGGAACAGCTGAGATTGTACGCAGAAGTCCCTAAAAAGCCTGAACTGTAGACTGTAGGCATTCCAGCCCCTTCCCTTTGCTGTCTTGCAGCTCAGCGGGCTGCTGGGTGCCGTCTGCAGCACTGCCGGCTGTGTTCTCATCTCAGAAGGCTTGCCAGCACAAAGGATCATTCTTTGGGCGGACAGAGTATTTTCCTCACCTTTACCAGTAACGTTGGGGTTGGGCAGGTGTGTGCTTCCAGCGCGCACTGGAACTTTCTTCAGCAGTCGTTCATGATGGTCTTTCGTGCTGCCGTACTTCTTTATCCACTTATCGACAGTGTGTGCGGGTCGCCCGCCTGGGCTCACCTCTTCGTCCGAGTCATACTGGAGCTTTCTTACAGGGTTTGCTCCTGACGACTTAGGGGTCACACCCCGGTGTAGATCCTGGATACCTTCGTCTTCTTACGGTCTGTAGGTGTACTTCCGGATCCCCGACTGTTCTTTCTTCCAGAAATGCGCATCGCAGGAGTGCTAGGCTTTTAGCACGTGGTGCTTGCGTGAGGGAGCAACTCAAACACCATGTGTTTTCCGCTGCACCCTGCACCCTCCACAAACACAGTCTCCTTGCCAACCGTCGCGCCACTTTTTGCAACCATATCCCCCCCACGCCCGACGGGAAACTGTCCCATCCCATTCGCCTACCAACGCCTCGTACTCATCCCTTGTGGGCTTGCAGAACACTCGCTTCAGCCTTGCAAAAGAATGTCCCACCGGAACACAGGCAGCGCACGGCTCCGGACAACCGGGGCACGGGATAAGCTGGGGTTTTATCTATTTCTTCGTGAATTTACCTGCCAAAGGGTTGTTTTCTTAGTTTTACTAGTGTGTTTGCTTGTATTTCCAGTATTTTTGCGTCTATATCTGGTGGTCCCGCTTGTATCTTAGTGTTTTTGTGTGTATTTTTAGTGTATTCTTAGTGGTCTGGCTGTAGTTTTAGTGTATTCTTAGTGGGTTTGGATGTATTCTTCGTGCTTTTGTACGTGTTTCCTGGGGGTCCTGAGGTCGGGCCTGGGCCTGGGGTGGTATTTGGACCTTCCTGGTGTTCGGCACATGTCCATGGGGGCTTCTCAGGGCTGCCAAGCCCCCAGCAATGATGAAACCTGCCAAAGCGCACCATCACGCGCCAGGACCGTCCGGCGGCGGGGGGGGGGTCTCTACCCCCCCC
This sequence comes from Diplonema papillatum, assembly GCA_030068145.1. Taxonomy (NCBI): domain Eukaryota; phylum Euglenozoa; class Diplonemea; order Diplonemida; family Diplonemidae; genus Diplonema; species Diplonema papillatum. Next base: position 115,642 of record JAPJBO010000538.1, read on the forward strand.
TCATGCCCATATAGGTGCAACTACATGCCGGGAGTCACCGCAAGTTCACTGAAGAGGCCCGAACATATATGTCCAAAAGTTTCGAGCTGGCAGGTAGCACAAAATAACAACCAAATGACAAAAATACGTAAAAATAGGTTTTCCGGACAGGTTCTACAGTGGGAGTCGTACCCCCTACCCCCCCCTCCGGCCCATTTCTTCCTAGCCCAATGGCCACAGGAACCTTTTCACGTTCCAGCTGCCCCTTTTCTCTCTTTCTTCTCCCTTTTTCGATCAAAAGAATATCAAACGGGCTCCCCCTACCCCGTCAGGCTTTGCGTCCGTTCTAGTCCTGTCTACCTTCCTCACTTCTAGCTCCACAGATGCAGTATGTCACATTCGAAAGCAATGCATGTTTTCCGGTCCGTTTCTTTTTGAGCAGTATGGGAGTTCGTCATATTGCCAACTGCAGGCTGGGTTCGCGGTGTCCGCTGGCGGAGATTGTGGTGATTGTGACTAGGATGCTTTGGCCCACAACCTGTTCACACGAACGACTGGGATATCTTGGAGCCTGGACTATCTGATTCACTGTTTAAGATCATGGTGGCACGAACCATGATTTGTTCAACGGTATCTGCGGACTGAGATGTCTGGAGCCTGTGGTATCTGCAGATATTGCACGTCTTCCTCAACGGTAACTACAGACTGAGATCTCTGGAGCCTGTGGTATCTGCAAATAGAGATTGCAGCGAATGCGACCGAGAGATCTTCCCCGACACACGAAATGATGAACTCTCGTTCCCCTCGGCTGAACCCGCGCCCGTTGTCCTTGCACACACGTCTTCAGACGCAGGTTCAGCGAACCCATTCCGGCCGTCGAGAGTACGCTGCAACTGCGGCGCTGCAGCTGTTGTTGCAACGAAGTAAACACCTTTCGCCGCCCCCCACGAACAAACCACCGACAAATTTTTGTTGAACGCTTACGCCCGCCACTGAACCCAGATTCACCTGTATTTCGTGTGGGCTACAGCACATTTACCTCCTTTGATCTTTTGCAGCGGGCACCCTCCTCAAGTATTTCCTACAAAGCAGGACCGAGACTGAGGTGATTATACAAGAAAAAAAGCCACTCAGTCATCGACGGTCATCAAATCCAAAACGCAGGGAGGGGAAGGGGTGGCAAAAAAAGGACCCCCCTTTCTTTTGCCGACAACCAAACACACACACACACACACACACACACCCTCTCTCTCTTCCGCACCCACAGAAAACTTTAAAACCCCGGAGTTTCAAGCGAACTTTCACTCTAGAAAAGCGAAGGCAGATATCTCAACACTCCCCCCAGGCAAGATTCTGCCCAAGCCCTCAGCCCCCCCTAAAGAGGTGGGTAGTCACTGACCACCCAAAACCCGGCTGTACGCTCCCTCCCCCCCTTCGTTCCCATTTTCCAGGATGCAGCTATGTGTTGGGGTAGCGCGGGCGCTGGCCCTGGTGATCTGCGTTGGGTGCATCAGGGGAGCGCAGGCGGCGCTGGCGGCGACGACCGACCCCGCGAAGCTGTGGGCGGACGGGAAGGTGAATTGGGCGATCGATGCGGCGTCCGGGCTCGCGGCCGACGACCAAAGGGTCGCGGCCGCCCTCGCGCACTGGGAGACGCACACGTGCATTCGGTTCACGAAGTGCGCGGATGCCGCGTCTTGTGCGAAGCCGTTTTTGAAGTTTGCGAAGCACGCGAGCCTGTGCACGTCCCCTACCGGTATCGCGGCTACGCAGGTCAACGACATTCAACTCGCCGACGCCTGCGGAACGGGCGTGGTCCTGAACTTGGTGGGACACAGCGTCGGCCTCATGAACGAACAGCAGCGGCACGATCGCGACAACTTCGTCATCATCGAGACCGCGAACATCAACGCGAAGGACGTCGGTGAGTTCCAAGTCGCGGGAGACGAGGCGAGGGATCTCGGCCCGTACGACTACGGCAGCATCATGCAAGACGGCCACCTCGCCTACGCTTCAGGGCTCACCGCTTCCATCCACGCCCCGGGGTGGCACGAGATCGGCCAGCGGTCCGAGCTCAGCACCACCGACCACGACGCGATCGACTTCATGTACAACGGGTGCTCCGCAGTCCACACCCAGCCGACGTGCATGCTTTCGCGGCCGGAAACGACCGAGACGATTCCTCACGGAAAGGCGTACCTGCTGTCGGTCAGCGCTCGGTACACCGCAGCATTGACCGTGTCATACACAGCGACGACAGCACCCGCCGGGGGAATGATGTACAGCCAAGCGGAAGGCACGGATGTCGGGATGGTCGCGAAGACGGCGATCACGTTCACCCCGACCGCCGCCGAGGACGGAAAGACGTTCACGATATCAGCTACGTTCACGGCGGCAGACGGGAAGGCGGCGACCTGCACAGCTTCGGTGAAGGTGCATTCGACGGCTGTTTGCTTCGGGAGACCTGCGGACGATCCCCTCGTCTGCGCTGGCAACGGAAAGTGCACCACCGACGTGACGCACCCGTGCACGTGCAACGCCGGGTTCGGCGGCGTCGAATGCGACGGAGACGCGACCTGCCCGGAGGACCACCAAGACAGCTTCGACCAGGGCACCGCAGCCCCGTGGGTTGCAACCACGGCCTCAACCGTAGTCTCCTCCATGGCCGCGGCGGGCGGCAGCTCTTTCCGCATTGGAGACGACACGACGCCGGGCGCCGCGTCGCTGGCCTTGGGCTCTACTTTGAAGCCGAAGCGGATCACGTTTTACATGGCCGTGTTGTCCGGGGACAGCGCCCCGGGCCTCCGGTTCAAGTCCGGCGCGACCGAGTGCTTCTGGTTCAACCACGGACCCCTCGGCTGGGCCCTCGGCATTTACGAAGCCGACGTGGAACCGACGCCGAAGGTGTTCGTGCACATCGACCTCCGGATCGACTGGGCCACTCAAACGCTGCAGCTGTACTTGGACGGTGTGCCCGTCGTTTCAAAGCTCGTTTCTCGCAGACCTTTCTCTGTTCTTGTTGCGTTGTTTAGTGGTGGTTTGTCCTTCTGGCAGAGGGAACCGAGGCCTCTCGTCTCAGCATTCATACGGACGCACACAGTGCCTGCGAGAGAACAGACCCGCAACGTCGTACTTCCTCTTTGTAGCCATCAGCTCAAGGTAGGTGGCTAGCCCCCAGTAAGCAACTCCAAAGTGCTTGATTTCCGTAGAGCTCTCAGACAGGTACACTTGCCTGCCGAAGGTGTCCTGCAGAACGGACTGTGTGCCATCGGGGCTGACGTACTGAATCATTGCTGTTCTCATGGCCCCGCGTGAGGCAGTTGAATCCCGGTTGAGGGGAGCGCCCGGTATTGTGCAGTGCGTGTCACATCTGCTGGGCGGCAATGGCAATGGGTTTCACACGGCACTCTTTTTGTTTTTGTTGCGTTAGTGGGGACCTGTTCACGCAAACGAGTACCACCCTACGCCAGCTTTTTGCTAGGTGACTCCGAAAGGGTCACTCTTGCGTCGTGAGTGCAACTCGTTTTGTTAAACATCCATGAGAGGCAGTGTTCTGCTTGTACCGACCCAAGTCACGGATTACACTGTAAACTTGCCAGCCCACTTCCTTGTGCCCAGATTCTGACCCATCGTAACAAAGAACCCCACCCCTGAAGGAGAGGCAGGGGTGTTGTCCAGGGCGCAAAACCCTTCTCGGGAAACTCTGGGCCAAGTCCGAGAGTCATAATACTGTATTCTGACTCCGAGGAGGGGAACCCAGCTATTGATAGCCAACCGGAGACTGCAATGCACCGGACCTTTGCACCTCTAAAACAAACGCTACAAACACTACAGGCATCCACGAGATGGTGGACTCGAAGTTCAGTGGAGCGTGCACCAACGGCATAGACAGCGTCAGCGCCGAGGGCCAAGGCTGGCTGGATGAGTTCCACATTTGGTGCACTAGCTTCATTCTGATGCGAGGCAGCGTGGCGGAGCACCTGACGCAGTCTGATTTGGTGAAAGGCGGCGTGACCGTCACGCTCGAGTTGGTTGGCGGCAACCAAAACTGGAAGAACGACCCGGCGACGATCTCCGGCGTGCTCGGCGGCATGACCGCCGACCTGTCGCACCCGAACGGGTGGAACTCCGAGAAGCCGAACATGGTGACCACTGCGCTGATGAAGATAGAGTCGCCTACGATCATGACGATGGGGCCGTTCAAAGCGAACCCCGCCTTCTTCACCGACGCCCACGAAATCGTGACTTCGCTGCTCACCGGGGCGATGTTCGAGTCCGGGCACGTTCCCCTCTACCACAAGGACGACGTCCAGTTCAAAATCTTCGGGTACTGCCAGAAGGACCACTATTTGGCCTTCGACGTCGCGGGGGAGATCACGTCGACGGGCTACGAGCAGTCAGCGGAGCAGAGCTTCCAAGGCGGGATGTCGCTCAAAATGCTCATGCTGGGAGCCGGGTACAAGATTCACGTGGAAGGCGTCCACGCGGAGGCGCTCAGCTGGTACGGGTACATAACGACCGCGGAGGCCCAACTCGCCGTCATCGTCAGCTTCGACCGCCGGGCGACGAATTCCATCCGGCTGCTGCTGGGGTTCAAAAACGCGTTCGCCTACAACCTGAACGGCGCCATCCAGCCTATGGCCCCGAGCCCGCCGGACAGGTGGCACCGCTGGCAGGTCCGCTTCGATTGGAAGGCGATGACGATGAAGCTGATGAACGACGGGCTCGACCAAGGGGAGGTGGCCATCCCGGCTGGAGTGTCGGGCATCCACAACCTGCAGGTTGTCCAGCTGGGCGGCACAGGCGGGTACGTGGACAGTATCTACCTCTCGTGCTCGTACCGGGACCCCACGTTCGAAGTGGTTCCGGCGTGTCCGAAGGTGCCGAACGGAGACGCGCTGACCCTCAACTTCATCGCCGGCACCGACACCTTCGGCGCCGCCGACGCCGCCGCCATCATCCCCGCGGGGGGCGACTGCTTCAACGCAGACACGGAGTGTGTCGCCGTCGGCGGCTGCTCTGCGACCAAGGGCGTCTTTTCGGTGTGTTCTTTTTTTGTATAAGCACCTGCTTTGTAGGAAATGCTTGAGGAGACTGCCAGTTGCGATGGATCAAAGGAGGTAAATGTGCTGTAGCCCACACGAAACACAGGTAAATCTGGGTTTAGTGGCGGGCCTAAGCGTTCAACAAAAAAACTTAGCCACCTTGCGCGGTGTCACGGGATGTTTGGCAGCCGCAAGTACTCGACCTTGACGACGCAATGACAGGTGACGACGTCATAAAGTAACCTTAAGCGGCGACACAGTGCATGCTCATCCATGTGGTTGCCGATGGCTCCCCACTTTCGCGACGTGCCTCGTGTGGGGCAGGTGGGCCTGTGACCCACCTGGACAACTCTAGAGTCCGACATGTTTGTCCTTTACGGGATATATGTCGGCTTCCTACTCGTGGGGAACCCCCACTTGAACCATAGGACACACCACTATACCAGCTTCGGCTGGCACCATTTGCGCACTTAACCATGGTTAAGAAGACGACTGAAAGCACAGACACAAAGATAGCTAAAAGCATTTGCAAAATAACACGAAAAGCCTCCAGGCAAAAACCCGTTTTAACATTTCTTCTTGTTGTATGAGCCCTGCTTGTAGGAAATACTTGAGGCTGCCAGTTGAAATCTCAAATATCAGCATAGTGTGGTACTCATCGGCATGCCGATGACTCCCACTATCGCAACAATATTCCAAATCTCAAAGGGATAAGTGTGCTGTAGCCCACGAAACACATGTAGATCTGGGTTTTGTGCCGGGTGCAAGCGTTCAACGAAAACCTGGTATACTTGGTGTCGATCAACAGTCCCGGACATGGCTGGCCATCACTTTCATCTGAAAGTGTACACCAAAAAAACAACCCAGCCGTTACCTGCTCTGAAAGAACCCATTCGACCAAGGTCACCCGGAGTGTCACAATCCCGGAATCTCAGGCGAATTCCGTGTGTAGTTGCACGGGTTCTCCTAGCCTCCGTTGAAATACACCGGGTGATCCCTCTTCCGCCAGCTTCCCACAGCTTTCTTTGTACATTAGTACTGCGGGGAACGTTTCCGGAACAACGGTTACGCATGAAGAAGAAGAGAGAAGAAAAAAAGAAAATGGAAAAGAAAAGAAAAAGGCCGCACCTGGTCCAGGAACGTGACGGTCAACCACAGCTTGCAAAGCTTGAGTCGGAGGCAGCTCAGTGCCACAACCCCGTCCGCTCTGCCCTGTGGCTAACCGTCTCGACGAGCTTGTGTTCAGCGCGAGCGCCAAGCCCCAAGTCTGCCCTGTGGCTAACCGTCTCGACGAGCTTGTGATCAGCGCGAGCGCCAAGCCCCAAGGTGCGCCACGCCTTGATGCTTTAGTTCGGGAAATCGGTAGCCACTTGACCCGTAGGCCCGTGGCCCTGCAGTACCGCCGAACACGTGAAGCTTGGCTCCCGTGTAGCAGGCTTTCCCTGGTACCTAACGTGGGGGGGAAAACCGGTTACGCATGAAAAAACAAAACGAAGCTTACCCTTCCCAGAGCAGTTTGCACCCTGCACACACGAAAGAACAAGAACCTCTCTTGTTTGCTCTTTGCCTATCATATTCCACCTTTGGTCAGCGTGTGATGCGAGTGAGTAGTACCTAGTACAAACAATGCTGCTTCGGTTCAACAGCGCTTTCTTCATTTTGTGCACACGACCACAGCCCGCTGCGGACAAGACAGAGTGGATCGTCGGGGTGATGGACAAGCTGCTGCCGAACACGGAGTACCAGGTGTGCTACATGCCGATGTCCTTCGGGATGTACATGGGGCTGGGCACGATGAAGACGTGCGACTCGAACGTGCCGGCGACCGACGCGCCGGCGGCCGCCGTGACGACCGCGCCGGTGGCGGCGGCAACAACCGGCGCGCCGGCGGCGACAACCGACGCGCCGGCGGCCGCAACAACCGGCGCACCCGCGGCGGCAACGACGTCAGCGCCGGGGACGCCGCCGACGACGACGGTGCCGGCTACGGGGGTGCCCGCGGTGCCGGCTACGGGCGCGCCGGCAGTGCCGCCGGCAACGACGGACGAGTGTGTCGCGAAGCCGTGCAGCGACGGGCAGACGTGCGCGGACCCCGACACGAAGGTCTCCGGCGACTTCTCGTGCTCGTGCGCGAACGGGGTCAAGACGACGGGGGGCGCCGCGACGTGCGAAGTCGACGAGTGCGCGGCGGCGCCGTGCGGGGCCGGGCAGACGTGCGCGGATCCGAACAAGGCGTCGAACGTCCTGCACGACTTCACGTGCACGTGCGACGCCGACGCGACGATCGTCGCGATCGACGGGCCGGCCACCTGCGAAAGAAACGAGTGCGACAAGCTTCCCTGCGGCACGGGCGGCGACCAAACGTGCGCAGATCCCAACCAGGCGCCCACGTCGACCGGCGACTACATTTGCACGTGCACGAACGGGGTTGCGACGACTGGAGGACCTGCTACCTGCACGTCCAACGAATGCGAGCCGAGCCCCTGCGGCGATGACCAGACGTGCAACGACCCCAACCCGGCGGCGAACGCCCTCCACGACTTCGTGTGCACGTGCAAGGCAGACGCTTCGATAACGAAGACGGACGGGTCGGCAACCTGCTCGAAGGACGAGTGCGCTGCGAACCCGTGCGGCGACGGTCAGACGTGCAGCGACCCCAAACCGGAGCCGCAATCCACCGGGGACTACGTGTGCTCGTGCCCGAACGGTGTGAAGACAACGGGGGGTGCCGCAACGTGCGAGAAGGATGAGTGCGCCGGGGACCCGTGCGAGTCGACGTCGCAGACGTGCGAGGATCCGAACAAAGCCGCCGACTCCCTGCACGACTTCACGTGCGCGTGCAATGCGAACCCGTCGATCAAAGCGACCGACGGGCCGGCCACCTGCACGAAGGACGAGTGCTCCGCAGACCCTTGCGGCGCCGCAGGGTCCGGGCAGACGTGCACCGATCCAAGCCCGCTGCCGACGTCGACAGGCGACTTCGTCTGCGCGTGCGCCAACGGCGTGAAGGCGACGGGAGGGCCGGCAATTTGCTCTTCGGACGAGTGCAGCGCGAATCCCTGCGGGGCTGGCCAGACGTGCTTGGACCCGAACACCGCGGCAGATTCGGTGCACGATTTCGTGTGCACGTGCGGGTCGGATGCGAGCATCAAAGCCACCGACGGGCCGGCTACGTGCAACAAGGACGAGTGCGTCCCGACGAGCCCGTGCGCGGATGGTCAGACGTGCAGCGACCCGAACCAGTCGCCCACGTCGACGGCGGACTACAAGTGCAAGTGCGCAAACGGCGTCGAATCCACCGGCGGCCCCGCCGTCTGCGACGAGGACGAGTGCGAGGCGAAGCCGTGCGGCGACGGGCAGAAGTGCAACGACCCCAGCAAGTCGAGTACGAGCCTGCACGACTTCACGTGCACCTGCGACAACGACGCGACCCTGAAGCGGGTCGACGGCCCCGCCACCTGCGCGCGCGACGAGTGCACCGGCTCGCCCTGCGGCCCCAGCCAGGTGTGCGCCGACCCGAACCCATCACCATCAAGCACCGGCGACTACACCTGCACCTGCAGCAACGGAGTGTCGGTGACAGGAGGTGCCGCGATGTGCGAGTCCGACGAGTGCGACGTCAAGCCTTGCGGCTCCGGGCAGACGTGCAAAGACCCGGACACGGGGGCCGGGTCTCTGCACGACTACACGTGCACGTGCGGCAGCGACGCTTCGATAACTGCTGTCGACGGGCCCGCCACCTGCGACAAGGACGAGTGCGTCAGCAACCCTTGCAGCGCGGGGCAGACGTGCCGAGACCCGAACCAATCACCGACTGCAACGAACGACTACGTCTGCACGTGCGTCAACGGCGTCACCGCCACCGGGGGTGCCGCCACCTGCGAGGAGGACGAGTGTGCGACGACGCCTTGCGGCACCGGGCAGACGTGCAACGACCCGAACCTCGCCTCGAACAGCCTGCACGACCACACGTGCACGTGCACTTCCGACCAGTCCATCGTAGCCATCGACGGGCCGGCGACTTGCGCAAAGGACGAGTGCACCGCAACGCCTTGCGGCGCCGGGCAGACGTGTCAAGACCCGAATCCTTCGCCGAAGTCAACGGGGGACTACACGTGCGCGTGCGCCAACGGCGTGAAGGTGACTGGAGGGCCAGCCACGTGCGAAGCGGATGAGTGCGCGGCGGCGCCCTGCGGTGCGGGGCAAACGTGCCAGGACCCGAACAAAGGAGCGAACGCCATGCATGACTTCGTGTGCACGTGCGCATCCGACGCTTCGTTGAAGAAGACCAACGGGCCGGCCACCTGCGAGAAGAACGAGTGCGACGCCAGCTTGTGCGCCGCTGACCAAACGTGCACGGATCCGACCCCGTCCCCAAGCAGCACGAACGACTACGTGTGCACGTGCGCGAACGGCGTGAAATCCATCGCCGGGCCGACCGACTGCGTCCTCGACGAGTGCGCCGCCGGCAACGTGTGCGGGGCGGACCAAACGTGCAAGGACGCGAACACCGCAGCGGATTCGCTGCACGACTTCGTGTGCACTTGCACGGTTGACCCGACGATCACCCGCATCGACGGGCCGGCGGTGTGCACCAATGACGAGTGCAGCGTCCCGTCTTGCGGGTCGCAAACGTGCAGCGACCCCAACCCGTCGCGGAATTCGCTGTACGACTTCACCTGCACGTGTCCGACCGACCCGACGAAGGTTGGCACCGGCAAGGCGGCGGTGTGTACGGCTGGGCCGAAGGACGAGTGCACGGCGAACCCGTGCGGCGCCGGGCAGGTCTGCGTCGACCCGGACCAGTCCGACGCGGCGGTGAACGACTTCGTCTGCACGTGCACGGCCGGCCACGGCGGCGCGGTGGGCGCCGCGGCCGTCTGCGCCCTCGACGAGTGCGACGCGCAGCCCTGCGGCCCCGCGCAGGACTGCACGGACGCGGTCAAGGACGTGACGGCGGTGAACGACTACGTGTGCCTGTGCCGTGCTCCCAAAATCGGGCAGGCCACCGGCGCGTCGGCGACGTGCTCGTTCGACGAGTGCGACGGCGCGCCTTGCGGCGCGGGGCAGACGTGCAGCGACCCTGTCAAGACGCTGGACAGCTTGCACGACTACACCTGCACCTGCACCAACGGCGGCGCCTCCGCCACCAACTCGCCGGCGTCGTGCGCGTTGAACGAGTGCGACGCGACGCCGTGCCCCGCCGACCAGACCTGCACGGACCCGAACCCAGTGCCGACGTCGCAGCACGACTTCGTGTGTGCCTGCAAGTCCGACGCGAGTCTCAAACAGTACGACGGCCCCGCGGTGTGCACTCTCAACGAGTGCGACAGCCAGCCGTGCGGCGCCGGGCAGACGTGCAGCGACCCGACCCCGCAGCCCAACAAGCTGACCGACTACACGTGCACCTGCCAGAACGGCGTCAGTGCGACCGGAACTTCCGCGACGTGCGAGGAGGACGAGTGCGCCGCGGGCAACCCCTGCGGGGCCGGGCAGCTGTGCAACGACCCGAACAAGGCGAGCAGCAGCCACCACGACTTCGTCTGCACGTGCCAGGTCGACGCCAGGGTTTTCAGAGTCGACGGGCCGGCGACTTGCTCGAAGGACGAGTGCTTGGCGACGCCTTGTGCAGCGGGGCAAACGTGCCGCGACCCGGATGACTCTGTGTTCAGCCTCCGAGACTTCACCTGCACGTGCGCGAACGGTGTCGTCGGCATCGGGACGGCGGCGCTTTGCGAAGTCGACGAGTGCGCGAGCAATCCTTGCGGCGCCGGGCAGACGTGCGCGGATCCGAACAAAGCGAAAACGAGCCAGCACGACTTCGTTTGCACGTGCATGGTGGACGCCGCGCTGCAGCGTGTGGATGGCCCTGCCCGTTGCGAGAAGGACGAGTGTGCGGTGGTCCCTTGCGGCGACCAGCAGCAATGCTTGGACCCCGTTCCGACCCCGACGAGCCTCCACGACTTCACCTGCACCTGCAATAACGGCGTGTCTGCAGTTGGGACGTCCGCTACGTGCGAAGTCGACGAGTGCGCGGCTAAGCCGTGCGGAGACCGGCAGACCTGCAACGACCCGAACAAAGCGAAGACTAGCCAGCACGACTTCGTCTGCGCCTGCGCCGGCGCCCCGCAGCTCTCGAGCATCGACGGACCCGCCACCTGCGATAAAAATGAGTGTGACGCCGATCCGTGTGACGCAGGGCAGGTGTGCACACCTCCCTCCCGTGAGTCCTCGTAGTGGTTATAACCCTGTTTACGGAGTCTTATACTCCATTTTCCACTTTTGAATTTCTTTTCTACTACGGGCGGAGGGGTATGGGGGTTGACGAGGGAACAACAGTGCCTTCGGGAGAAACTATGGATGATCAAAATCAAGAGTTTTACGACGCCAACGTGGGGACCCTGGGGCTCCTTCCCCCCCGGAAAGGTTTCGCTGCACACTAGCAAACATTGATCCTTTTTGACGTGTCTGCGCCCTAGAGGCTCACTCTGGAGGCGCAGTGTCCGAACTCCAGCTCCGTTTTGGCCTTTTTCAAAAGGTGTTTTCCGAAGACTTGGTACCAGGGAAAGCCTGCTACACGGGAGCCAAGCTTCACGTGTTCGGCGGTACTGCAGAGCCACGGGCCTACGGGTCAAGTGGCTACCGATTTCCCAAACTAAAGCATCAAGGCGTGGCGCACCTTGGGGCTTGGCGCTTGCGCTGAGCGGACGGGGTTGTGGCACTGTGCTGCCTCCGACTCAAGCTTGCAAGCTGTGGTTGACCATCACGTTCCTGGACCAGGAGCGGCCTTCTTCTTCTTTCCGAAGACTTGGTGCCAGTATCAAGCGCCCAAGCATGCATGAGAGTTACTGCTTTCACGTTGTTACACAAACCTGCCCTCCAGAGCCACACGAGTGTGTTCGTGGTGTCGATCGCTATAACTCTAAAAAGTATGCCGGCTGTGCCTAAGCTACAACAAATGAGGAAGATCGAAAGAGAGTAGAGTGAACGACAAAGAACGGAGGCAGCACGTGCCCAACTGACGACGATCAGAGCCAGATCCACTTACAACGACCCATCCCCTTTCTTTACCCAGAAGGCTTGATGCTAGCATCAAACATGCATGGAAGGTAGGCAGCAGCACTGCCTTAACACTAAATTGTTGAAGGACTCCCCCTGGGCCAGACTCACATCGCTGTCCAGTCTGCAACAACACCGCCCCTCTCGTACCCCCCTTACTACCCATTTGCTTTAAATGAACTTCTCAACCCGGAGACCTTGAAAATCCCGGAGTCTCAGTTACACATGTCACTACATTACACAAGTGACAAGTGAACGTTAACTCCAAACAAAAAATAGACGTGCCTGGATTTGGAACCGACGCTGCCGGTACACCGCGACTTCATCTGCACGTGCTCGAACGGCGTTAAAGCAGTGGGCACGGCTGCCATCTGCGACATCGACGAGTGCAAGCGGGCAGACGTCTGCCTTGGGCAGCTCTGTGAGGACCCCAACACGGCCAAAACCAGCCAGCACGACTTCGTGTGCAAGTGCCCCGGCGATCCGTCGCTGCAGCGAGTTGACGGACCGGCCACGTGCGAGCGTGACGAGTGCGAAGATGACCCGTGCGAAGTCGACCAGGAGTGCTTGGACAGAGACAAGTCTCTGTCGTCCCTGCACGACTTTACCTGCACGTATGCCCCGGCTCTTTTTTTACATAAGCGCCAGCTTGAAAGGAAATGCTCGACGATGCTGCCCGACAAAGAACAGAAGGGATCCCAAGTGCTGTAACTACCGAACCACGTGTTAAACGGACGTGAGGTCATGCGGGTCTACCCCAACACGACAAATCACACAAACAAAACAGGTCAAAGTCCTGAGTGAGAAAGCAACCACACGGTGGTGTAAGCAAAGAACAAAGTTAACAAAGTGAGCAGCAGTCAGTTGTGAGACTGGCAGGTGAGCAGCGCCACCTCCCCTAGCGAGCTCTCGGATCAAGCTGCGTCTGATGCAGCTGTTGTATGGATCGCCTACATACACTCAGCTGCCCTTCATTGCGAAGGTTACTGCTGCGGCCTTCTGGTTGGCAGCTGTGTCAGGTCAAGTAGCGAGATCTGGGGCCCTGTGATGGCTGAGTGCACACTTAAGCAGGGCTGCATCCTCGTGTTGTAGCCGTGTTGTGTATAAGGTTTCGTGAGGGCCTGGTCAACCACCTCATCACTATAGGGTACAAACCTTTCGCGACCGTGATTGGACTGTCGGGATTGCCAGGGGCGGGTCTCCATGAAGAAGAGAAAAGTAAAGCAAGACCTGCCCCCTGCGGCAGACGACACATATTACAACTACTACTGTGTTAACAAGGCATTGTTGGTACTAAAAATTAGTAGTTGGCAGCGTACTACATGAAACTTATCAAAGCAGGTGAGTTCCGCTAGTGCGCACAAACAAAAAAGGAAACGCTAAATGCCCGCACCCACCAAGGAGGATATGGACTTGACCCAGGTGAAGTGGAAAGACGTCCCCGTTCCCGAGGAGCCTATCGGACCGAATAGGACCATGCCGGGGGAACAGTGCGTGTTCTACCCAACGTGCGACACCTTGCACTCCAGCGAGGTTACGTGTTGCCAGATACGGTGGTGTGGGAGACGCCGCTTGTCTGCAGAGCAGGCTGAAGGGCGGGGTAGCCGTGGCGAAGAAACGGGATGGGATGACCCTCTCCTCGGATGGAAAGAAAGAGTTTCTTTGCCAGGTGAGGTCCAGACTCTGCTCTAGGCAATCTACAGCAGAACTGTTGGAAAGGTGGCGACCACCTCCTTCTCAGATCCTGCAGGGGTTCTCCGACGCTAGGGCTGCATCAGACGTCGGCAATAGCTTTTCTTTTCTAGCTTATTCGTTTGCTGTTTTTACTTTTGATGCATTGATGTGCATCGTTCTTTCTCGAAAAGACAGGACCTTTTCTAGAAAAGGGGAAGGTTTTTGGGTGTACTACAAGGACCCCTAGTGCGCACAAACAAAAGAAAGGTCATACTATTTTTTTGTGTTAACAATGCATTGTTGGTACTAAGAATTTGTAAAATAACCCTATCAAAAAGTGACGGTTAGGCTAAACCTAGCATGTGGAAATTAATAAGTTGTTGGAACTGAAAAATAGATTGGCAGAGAGCCCCTGAAACTTACCAAGTGCGCTAGCGGAACTCACGCGCCCACACCTGTTTTTGCTGCGGAAGACGCTCTGGCAGGCGGATTCCGCCTGGAGTCCGCGTATGTTTTCTGACCCCACACGGAATCACACGGAATTTGTGTGAGTCTGTGTTAGGAGTATTTCGATACTGAGTGAGTCTCAGACGGATTCCGTCGAAATGCAATGTATGGCCATAGCAATACAATCTTACGACTGGGGCAGCCCCCGTGCAAGCAAGTTAGAAGACAAGGCAGAGAACCCATACTAGGCACGCTTCCCGGGTGGCCGTAGGGCACCATTACCTGATGCAATTGATCACATCACAGGTGCAAAAACGGAGTCGTGGCCACCGGGTCTGCTGCGACGTGCGAACTGGACGAGTGCGTGGCGGGCATCTGCGGACAGGGCCAAACGTGCGCCGATCCGGACAAGCGGGTATCGAGCCAGCACGACTTCGTGTGCACGTGCGACGCCGACGCGTCGATCAGCAGGGTCGACGGGGCCGCCACGTGCGGCAAGGACGAGTGCGCGGTGGACCCCCCCCCTTGCGGGGCGGGGCAGACGTGCGAGGACCCGAGCAAACTGGTGGACAGCCTGCACGACTTCACGTGCCGGTGCGCGGACGGTCATCAAGCCACCGGAACCGCGGCCACGTGCGGGTTCGACGAGTGCGCCGCCGACCCGTGTGATGCCGACCAGAACTGCAAGGATCCCGACACGTCGGTGGCTAGCCAGCACGACTACGTCTGCACCTGCAAAAACGACGCCGCGCGCAAGCAGACAGACGGCCCGGCGACGTGCGCCAAGGACGAGTGCTCGACAAATCCGTGCGGACCGGGGCAAACCTGCGAAGATCCCGACGCGGCCCTCACGTCCCTCCACGACTTCACCTGCACCTGCGACAACGGCGTGGTGGCGACGGGCACGTCTGCGACGTGCGTTGTCGACGAGTGCTTCACGGACCCGTGCGGAGCGGATCAGACGTGCACGGACCCGAACCCGGCGAAGACGAGCCAGCACGACTTCGTCTGCACGTGCCTGACCAACCCGAATCGCAACAGAACCGACGGGCCGGCCACCTGCAGCAAGGACGAGTGCGACGGCGACCCGTGCGGCGCCGGGCAAACCTGTAAGGACGATTCGGAGCACGTCCACGAGCTCCACGACTTCACGTGCACGTGCGCGAACGGAGTCGTCGCCACCGGGGTCGCCGCGGACTGCTCGCACACCTTTTTGGGCTCGAAGGACGAGTGCCTCGACAGCCCGTGCCCGGCGGACCAGGCCTGCGAGGACCCCGACAAGGCTCCGGACAGCCTGCTCGACTTCGTCTGCTCTTGCACCAAGACCAGCGGTGGGACGGGCGAACGAGAAGGGGCCCCCGCCGATTGTGACAGCAACCAAGGCGTATGCGCTTCGTTCCGTTTTTTTCTTTTTAGTACTAACAATTTCTCTTGCGGGTTGCCCTTCAATGTATTGAAGGGCAACCCGCAAGATTGAGAAGTGAGGAGACCGGAAACTCCCCGGAGAGATGGTCCCTGCACTCTAACTCGTCTCTCTCTCTCTCTGTATTGTGCAGGCTAAAAAGACGTAGGCAGCGTGTTTTAGTGATCAGAATTCCTTACCTGAATATACACAGGGTAAATACAAGTGGGAAAAGGATCACCCACAAACAAAACGAAGCGCCTATCTTTTTTACCAAACATGAAATGTTGGAGGAAATGGGAAGCTCGTCGCCGCAAACCGTGGCGTTTTCACTTGCGTCCTGAGTCCAGCTTTAAAAACGATCAGGCACTGCGTTCAACGGAAACAAGTCTCTCTTCCCATCATCAACATCATCATCATTAGTTTTGTATCAGCCGCGGTTGTGCGAGTGACGCGCTCTTATTTTTTCGTAGTAACAATTAATTGTAAACACGAAAGAGAACGCTGGCAGCGTGTTTGGGAGAAGATTAGCCTACCGATCATATTCACTCACTATCACTCACTAACAGGCTAATCCTCCCCCGGCACGTACAAACAAAGCGCCAGCTTGAAAGGAAATGCTCGACGATGCTGCCCGACAAAGAACAGAAGGGATCCAAAGTGCTGTATCTACCGAACCACGTGTTGAACGGACGTGAGGTCATGCGGGTCTACCCCTACACGACAAATCACACAAACACAACAGGTCAAAAGTCCTGAGAGAAAACAACACACGGTGGTGTAAGCGAAGAACAAAAGTTCTCTTTGTAAAAGCTGTCATGCCCCGACCGCCTCCGATGCTCCTGCCCTCCATGCCCGACGTGATCGATCGGGTGCTAAGCTCGGCGGTCGTCTACCTGGCGGATGCGAAGAGCTACTTCTACCAGTTCGAACTGGATGAGGGCGTCCGCGGGTATTTCGGCATGAACCTTGCGGGCCCACGTGGGAGTTTCGTCAGAGCCCGTTTAAGGGCGATGTGCATGGGCTGGAGCTGGGCTCCGGCGATAGCACAGAGAGCTTCTCGCGTCATCCTGCCGGAGACTGACGGTTGACAATTTTGTCACCGTGGGCGATTCTTTGGCCGAGGCGGAAGAGAGATTCACACGTTTCGCCCGGCGATGTCGTGAGGTGAACTGCGTCCTCAACGACGACGAAGGCCAGTACGGGATCCCCCTCACGCAGTTCGACCTTTTGGGGCTGCGGTTCGATCTGGCCAGCAGCCCACCTCGGTACAGTATGGCCACTGCTTGGGTTGAAAAGCTGCTGCGGTCTTCCGAACTCGCCGTTTTCCGGGGCGGAGCCGTTTCTCCCCGGGCGTTCTACAGGCTGTTCGGCGCTCTGGTGTGGTTCGCGTACACAACGCGTTTTCCCTTGGCGTACGCCCGGTGCGCTCTTTCGTTCGTGCAGAGACTCTCCTCACGACTGTCGGTGGGAGGTCTGCAGGCATGGGACGTGCCGGTGAACGTTCCGGCGTCGACAGCCCGCGAAGTTGAAAGCCTCACGGCGACCATCGGGGAGAACCGGTGGGTCACGCGAGTGGGCACGCGCGGGGGGCAGTCGATCCGACTATGGTCCGACGCCTCCTCAAAAGAATGGGCGGCGCTGCTCGAGGGTGAGCCCGAACGGGTGTCACAGGGCATTTTCTTTGGTCACTTCGCAGAAAAGCACATTTTTTTGAAAGAGCTTTTCGCAGTGTTGAAAGGCCTCGAGCTAGCCGTTAGAACACACCGTGGAGTGTCCGTAGAGCTGATGGTAGACAACCTACCGGCGGTTCATTGCCTGAACAAGGGCCACTCGAAGAATTACGCGGCGAACATAATACTGTCGCGCATTTTCGATCTGGCCCGAGAGTACGGACTTGAGCTCACGGCTACGTGGGTGCCGACCCACGAACAGAGGGCGGACGAGTACACCCGGGGTACCCAGGCGAAAGAGAACGCGACGCCTGGAGGGTGGTTACCGAAGGAGGAAGATCTCTCGCCTCCTCCGGATCTGACTACTTGAAAAGCCACTGCGTGGTCCCTGGGGGTCCTGGATGGTGTAAGCGAAGAACAAATCAGATTGTGTTTGTATTGTATTTGCCCCTTACCTCTATATTTCCCCCCTTCCATTCGGAGTCGAAGCAGCTACGTCGAGTATTTTTACATAAGCGCCAGCTTGAAAGGAAATGCTCGACGATGCTGCCCGACAAAGAACAGAAGGGATCCAAAGTGCTGTAACTAACGAACCACGTGTTGAACGGACGTGAGGTCATGCGGGTCTACCCCTACGACAAATCACACAAACACAACAAGTCAAAAGTCCTGAGTGAGAAAACAACACACGGTGGTGTAAGCGAAGAACAAAGAGCGCTCGGCAAAAGCTGCCAGACAAAGAACCGAAGGGATCCCAAGTTCTGTAACTACCGACCCACGTGTTGAACGGACGTGAGGTCATGCGGGTCTACCCCTATACGGCTGCTGCGGAACACGATAAGTAGAAAAGGACCAACTGGCAAATGATCTTCGTGTGTTTGCCACATTTCCACCTGACACGGAAAGCAAGGGGGCGGGAGCGTGAGCGGTTTGTGTGATGAGAGAGAAGTGTTGAATCTCAGTATATGATGCTAGTCCGTTAACAACCTTCCCACTAGCGTCTGAGACGATTGCTTTCTCACTCAGGACTTTGACCTGTGTGTCTTGAAGCCGGAGCCACTCGCAGCGCAAAGCGCACGACAGAGGAGGAGAACATTGGTTTGAAATGATACAAGTCCTGCAGGGAACAGTTTGATCCTCTTGTGTTTTTCTTACGGTGACAGGAGTCGGAAACGTCCAACGCGCACTTTTGGACCGACCGATCCCCTCTTACAACGCATTTGTTCCAAAAAGAGCACATTTAACGAAGGTCACCCGAAGGCTAAAAATCCTGGAGTCTCAAACGAACTTGAACTCACAAAACGACAAAAAGAAAACGAATCACAGGCGGCAGAGGGGTCTGAAGAAGACGATGGCAGCAGCAGCCCTTGGCTCTGGCTCCTGCTCGTGCTGGTGCTTCTCGTGGCCGGAGTCGTGGCGTTCGCGCTGTGGAAGAGGAACCGGAAGCAGGAGGAAGTGACGCTGGGGCAGTTCGTCAACGTGACCGAAGGGCCGGAATCACCGTACAGGAACGTGGGCAACGAGTACGAGTTCGGGAGCATACAGTCCTCACCGTACGCCTCCCCGGAGCTGCCGCCCCAGGCCTCCCCGGAGGTCCCGTTCAGCAACTTCGACGGAACGGGGACCGTCAACAGCCAACACGCGTCCTCCAGGAGCTTCCAGCCGAAATCGTCGCATGAGTTCACCCTCAAGGAATTGTCACCCCCGTCACCTGCACACACGCCCAACCGCGGCACCGCGGGCGCCGAAGCGGTGACTCTGACGGTGGTGTGAAAGGCCCAACCCTCAACGGTGTCCCGTGATACGTAGGTTGCTGGAACGATGCCAAACCTGAGTGCCGCGCAAGACGTCCCCAGTTCAATGGAAGCTGAGGTTTTCCATCCAAAAAAAGGACCCACTTGTAGTTGTACTCCACCAGGTATCCTTCGAAATAAGCACCGGCTGCCCCCCGAGCACTTTACTCTAGGTAACGTCCCGGATTCTCAAGCGTATTTCCTCGCTGGAAACGGACCCCGCCGAAAAAACTTTGGCCCGGCCATGCGTGAAAACTCGTGACAACCCCAGTATAACAAGCACTAGTTTCGAGGAGGGGTTTGCTTGAAGCAATGAGCAGTGCTCTGTCCTCTTCCTAGCAACACGAGCAATGCATGTCCGTCCTCCCATCCCGCTTCAACCCGTGCGTTTTGCGGGAAGATTGCCAAAAATATGCTCGACGATTTTCGGGAATGGATGGGGGGGAAAAAAAAAAGGAAAACTAAACGAAAGAAAGAAGGAACAGAAAAAAAGCAAAACAAAAGTATAACCTTTTCTCATTCGCTTGATCGCAAAAGACAGACAATTCCTTTCCTTTTTTAGTTCGTACCTTCGTTTTGTGTGCCCACCTCAATCCCAGCTTCAACGGACAACCGGAGACTCTAAAATGCCGTTTCTTTGAACCTCAAAACACTTCAGAAAACCAAGGCGCCAGTCGTAGTCCTGGTCCCTTTTCGCGAAAAAAGCGAAGAAAGAAACACCCCCTCTTTTCTCTACTTGTCAAAAGCTGCGACTCAAACTCCATTCTCTCCCGCGTTTTACTCGTGAGGCAAAGGGTTTGCTTCTCATCCTAAGGAGAAAAAGTGTCGTGAGAGGTATTGTATCTGGCGTGTTTTTGCCAAGAGTCTTACTCACTCGGAAGACTCTGTAATGTCGGGTCGGTCAATCTTCAGAACAACCAGACATCCTTACTTTGTCGGAAGTACCGCCAGTTGCGGACTGTTCACAAGCTACAGCGGCAACGATTGCAGCCGCCACGGAGCAAACGAACCGCATCGACAGGGCTTCTCACGCTGTTTGCTCTCTCGCTTCGCTTATTTTCTCCTCTCGCCATGGAATAAACCCATGCCTTGCAGTACTCCCAGTGGCCCAGGCCAGCGCAAGAACGTCTTCTTGCCCACACGCGCAACGCGACCGTGTTGATCTCGCTCTCAGTGACTCATTCATTTTCCCCCGAAAAAGCTACCCTATTACTTTTTCAGTGTGGAAAGAGCCACCTCGCAGTTTGACTGTTTCCCAATGAGATGCGATGCTACCCTCATGTAGCGTTCGCTCTCACTCACACACACTCACTCTCACATACACACGCATGCACACGCACAGGGGCAGCCAGTCGTCAGCTTTGCACTTTGCTGGACGACAGATGATTTGCGCTATCCCATGCGAGCGAGCTAGTCATGCCAAGCTCGCTGCACAGAGAGCGCTTGCCACATCCTCGGGCGGGATATGCCGCTTGTGCAAAGACATACAGCTGTTGCAACGGGGGCCGAACCCTTGAGCAAAGATGACACGAAAGACTTGAGCCGAGTGCCGGATGGAGAAGCTGGCAACCTCCCACGCTCGCGGTGTGTTTGCCAGCGCCCAGCGCTCTTGACATTACTCTTAATTCTTTAGCTCATCGCCGCAAATCGTGGCGTTTTCACGTGCGCCCAACCTAGCTTAAGCCTCCAGCGTAAGAAGTGCGTACTGGCCACCGATCAGCAATCGTAATCATCATTAGTTTTGTAGCAGCCGCGGTTGTGCGAGTGACGAGCTCTTAGCTTGTTTCCAGAAAGGTCGTGAAAGAAGACCGAATCTCTTTATAGGAGATTATTACTATTCCGACAAGTACCAGCACTTGTCCATAGATTATTACCTCCCGTTTCTAACCCGAAAACCATCGTAGTCACCCCTAGCTTGCCCGCCCGCCCCTAGCGTCCTAAGGCGTCACAACGTTCGAGGTGGAAACACGGAATCACGTGTGGCTTTTTTTACGTTTGTTTTTCCCCATCGATTGCGCATCACCCGCAGCGAGAGCATACGGGTGCACGGTGGGGTCCTCGGAAGCTGGGGTCAGAAGAGGGTGCCGCACTCCTTTCCTCTTCTGCTCCAGCTTGCCTCCGCTCACTCCCCCCCTTTGCTTGCTACGTTTGTCATTTATTAAGTTTGGAATTTGTGGCGAAAAAGGTTTACCTTTTTTAAACCCAGAGTTCCGGGACTAAGGTCTGTCCATGCGGGATCGTCGGAACACAAAAGATTTCCGACGCCACGGCTGCGTTTGTTCGATTTTCAACTGGGCTCGCATCGGACCGCACCGGTAACCAATAGGTTTCCCAGGCCGCATCTGACCAACAGGATGTTGTAGGACGTGAAATCGGCAAACTGGATCCGTAACTAGAGGTAGATGGGTGTGGGGACAGATGCAGGGTGTCAGAGAGGGTTTAGGTTCCGGCTCAGATTGGGATGTGCCCCGGTTTCTGTGCCTCCTTCCCTCGTTGCGCCGGCCCCTGAAGTGCCAGGTTGGAACTGTTGTGAACAAGAGGAACCGCAGGTAAAACGCAGACCTACCGGACGGAGCGCATGGGGGATGATTGAAGGAAAAAGTAAAACCAAATCCGGTCCTTTCAGACATCAAAACACTTTCAATGGAACCCGCCCCGCCTCAACTGTCAACCAGAGGCACAGGAAGTGGGATAGGCGGACCTTGTGCAACGGAATTGTTCCCTTCAGTACGAATGTACTACTATTAAGGAAAAAAACAGATCGTCCCTCGGGATTGACGGTAACACTCAATGCAGAACAAAACAAAATACGCTCATATATCATAGATAATCGTTCGGGAAGCATCTGATCACCGAGCGAAAAGTCCTATTCTGTCACCCCTCCTCATCCCCCCTCGTCCTCAACGGTCAACCGACGACTTGAAAATCCCGGTCGAAAAAAGGACCATGGCGTCGGCACGCTTTCCGAGCCCATAATCACTCGTTTGATGTTCGCAGGAAGTGCGAGGGCTTTTATTCGTAGCGACACTTCGTGTCATGCACAGAGGAGTCCAGGCCTCAGAAGTTGAAGTTAACGAGGATGCCCAAGACACCGAAAACCGGGTGCGAACACCTCTAAGAAGCGGGTGCACTACCCGCTTTTTGCGTCCTGTTAAGTGCCATTTGCCAAGAGCAAAAAAGATTGATCGATGATCGATGGCAGCGTATGATTCTCACTCCCGTTGTGAGAAGAAAACGAGTTGAAGGACGTGCGCACAACACAAAGAAGCGCCAGATCCCGTTTTATGTCGCTCCAGCTTCTGAGGCTGGACACCACCGTGTGAAAGGAAAAGCAGGGATTATGTCCACCCGGGATTCGGAACCAATATCGGGCGAGACAACCGGGTTAACAAAAATAACAAGCGCGAGGTTTGTTTATGCGTGCAAGGGGGTGAGGAGGCCTCTCGTGGGCTGCAGGCATGCGTGCGTAGCGCTGTGTTGCACAAAATCTTGTTCCGAGCGTGAATTTAGGCTCATGTATACATGTCGTGAGTTGTGGGGCGACCGGATATTCCCCGAAGAGAATGATCCCCGCACTCTGAATCTGTGACAGAGCTGCTGAGAAAGAAAAAGGAATCTCAACTTAACTCCTGGAAACAAGCGTCGACGGGAGAAGGAAGGGTGGGAAAACACCGGAGTGGGGAGGTGGGCATGTGTGATCATCAAGTTTGGCTCAATGAGGGATGCACCTTTCCCGTCCCCCCTGTCCCTCAAATCATCAGACCGATATTCCCTCCATATGCGCATGAGCTGAAAATCGCAAGCAACTACGAGACCTTCTGTGTGGCCCTTCTGTGGGGCGCACTCGAGGGCTCCATTATTAAAGACCGCCAGTATTTCATAATGTGCCGCAAGTTACAGAGTACTCTACTTGCGCAAACAGTATTCCCCAAATTAACACGAGAAGAGGCGGCACCAAGAAGACAGACTTTCACCTACAGAACCTGCTGAGGAGGCCTACCGCATGTAAGACGAGGGATAAGGCCAGAATACCACCAACGATCAACAGCAAGGGTGCACACCGATGCTCTTCCTTCGTGTAGCCACCACCCTTCAGAACACGCTGCATTGCTGAAAGTCACTTTAAAACGCCGAAGATTCAAGCGAACTTTTCACTCTGACCCCCTTCAAAATTTCTTCGGTCCCTCTACAGTGGCTTATATATGGGTCTGGTGCTCAACAAAAAAAAAAAGCACAGAATGCCCTGGCTGAGGGGCCCAGTAGTAATGCTACAGTACAGCAGTCACACTAGCAGTACACAGCACCGGTTACTGCACCTTTGGATCATCGTTGAAGCAACGTACAGCCTCAGTTTTGGAACCTGCGACTGGCCCAATAGCTTGAAAAAAAATTCCGCGCCTGCGGCGCTGGTATTTTTGGCTTGTATTGTTTCATGACGTGTTGCCAAGAAAGCGAAGACCGCGGCTGTCCGCCCTGCTGTTGCAGATTACTGCCAAGTGTTCTTGAATGATCCCGGCACACTGCCAAAGTACCCCAATACTCGCCTTCTTCGCATAGCTCTTTTGCTTCCGAAGGACAGTCTCTGTGATGGACAGTAGTGACAACCACAAAGAGGTGCACCCTGTCGGATACATAAACGTGCAGTTGTGCCGCAACTGGAATTTTTAGTAACTCCGAGCAACTTTTGGACATTTACGTGGGAGGAATTTTTATATATAAGGCCCTGTCCCTCTAGCCTGAAAAAAAAAAAAAAAAAAAAGGACCTCCTCCAAGCACTCACCCGTAGAGCCATCATGCCGTTCAAAACCCGCAACGAGTGCGCCGTAGAAGGCTGCTACCACCGAGGAAGTGCAGATCATGTCCTGACGGCTTGCGACGAACGACATATACTATGCTACGGACCCGAAGCCAACCTCACGCGCATCTTTGGACAGAGTGAGGTAACCTACAGGCAAATATTGGATGAATTTGCGGCCCGCAACACAGCAGTCATACTGTCCGTTCGTGCGCGAGTCCGCTATCAGGAGCCCAGCGGAAAAGCAACAGAATGGGCCACTTGGCTAATGCACGAGATCAAGTCTAGCTCGAAGATACGATAACACAAAACATTTATTTTGGGAACCCCACCGATCACCACAAGCACGTACGAAGCTGAACTCCACAAGCATACAAAAGGTCGAAAGACACCAATCTGTACGTCCATTCGGATCGTCGGAAACACAAAAAAAGAACGGCAATAGAAAGCGATCCAATGTGCTCTTGCGAAGAGGTTCTGAAGGCTGTATAAATCCCTGCCTGCATCGACAGGAGAAAAAAATCAACAGCAAAAAAGCTAACCCAAACTATCTGCAGATCGGTAGAAAAAGCTTGCCTGCAGATACCGCCGCCGGGGGGACGGAAACACACAGCAGATCAGCAGCGTTCAAATCTTTTGCGCTTCATTCAAGGGCGCCGGGTACCGGCTACTGACTGCGCGAAAGATCGCCGCGAAACGCGGAAGATATAGGAAACGCAGAATTGGAGGAGGGGGAGCGCCCTTGCTGCTATGACTGTGGGAAATCGGTAGTCATGTGTTCTAAAAAAATGCAACCACACCGAAGACAACTTCACCTGTTCAGTTGACATGTCTGTGGTGCACATGAGATTCCCTGACACGAGAACCAAGCAGGCGAAAAGGAAAACCATACGGGGACAGAGGGATCAATTTTGGGCCTATTGAATACAGGTATTGTTTTCTGTCCGTCGAAATGAGCTCCGCATGACCTCTCGGAGGGTTTTTGTTTTCAGCTCACCCGTCCCTGGATATCCTAGGTACCAACCATATGGCTTCACCGGGCAGGTGTGACGAACCGAAAGTGGAAAGTGAGAGTGCTCCGAGCAGTGTTTACAGAGTACAATTGCAAGTCACATGCAGCAACTTGCCACAGACTCTCGGCCGCTCTACCCACCAGGGGCGGTGCGAAGAAGATCAGTGTGCAGAAGTCAGTGCTTTCCAGCGAGTCGCAGTCACTCCGAGGGGCGGGCGCCCTGCGTTTTTTTAACTAGTTGCTCAGAGACGGTCTCCTCTCGTAGCATAGCATGAGTGGGTCCTGGCTGCGATGAGCGCCTGACAAACCAGACTCAGACCACTGTCCTGTCTGCAAGCACTCAGGTTTGCGCGTGAAGATGGTCCGCCTTATGTGTGTGTCCGTGTGCAGATAAGACCAGTGCGGCGTTCATCACAGAACTATTCCGAGCACGGGTTTGCATCCCCTTCCTCCCACCCCCTTACCACGAGGCGCGGTGCGAAATTTCAGTATAAAACGTGCATCCGAAGAAAAAAAAAAAAAAAAAAAAGGAACCGAAGGAAAAAAGGCCCGTTTCCGCCGTCGTTCTTTCCCATTCCGGCTCTCCCCCGCTTTGGCTTCGTTTGCTTTGATCTTTCGTTTTCCGTTCTTTTGGTTGCGCACGCGGCTGTGTGACGGAAGGAACCCATGGTCCCATGGCATGGCGGAGTCCAGTCTCAGAAACTGTGTTTCAGCGAGAAAAGCGGGTGTGTTACGCTCGAGAAACGGATGTGATCCCTGGGATTTCCTTTGGGGTGTTCGGGAGACTCCTGCCTTGCCTCGTTGCCTGAACCGCAACTCAAGTCATTCGGAGCTTCAAGTCAAGCATTTCCGCATATTGTATGTCCTCCAAAGCATACCTCCTAGGTGGATTTGCAAACTCTCTACAAAAGTAACCACGCGAACCAAGAACAACCTCGGATTGAGACGTCGCCAACATGAACGGGGAAGGAGCAGTGGGTGATTGTGAACGCATTATCAACTACTTAGATTGGGCTGGGGTGGTGTTGGTCGTATCGCCTGCCGCCGTTGTCGCGGTCTATCAGGTCCATCCCTATCCCCTAGAGCTGCATAGAAGTGCCTGGAGCTGTTTTCTTTGGCTTGACGGTAGTCTTTACCTGGGCGATCTTTGCTCCTGGCGTCAACCGAGCTATTCCCAGGTGGAGAAGGGAAGATAAGGTCATCATCACTTGTCAGTAAGTTTGGTGTCGATTCTGCAGGAGAAAACTGGTCGCATGCGGGGCTTTTCACTACAAAAATAGTCCCGTACTTGGCCAGCCAAATAAACACGCCGTCCTCCCTATTTGCTTTGAAAGCGCCCTGCCATGAACCGGAATCTGAAGCGAACTTTGAATACAATGCGCGTGGGGGGTCCAAGACCTAATTCAAAGCGAATTTCTTCTTGGTGTCGGTCGCAACACTTACAAACTTAGCTAGCCGTAGTAAAAAAAACTGTGCCATCATGCATCCCTCATACTACCCTCCTCACAGCCTTAATGGTCAACCCCGGAGACCTAAAGCACCGAACCTCTAAACCACAATATTTAATGCTAAAAATCCAGCGGCCTGAGGCTTGCTTTTGCGGCCTGAAAGGGTGGGGGACCAAAGGGGGGAGGTGGGAGTGGCGCGCAGATGGACGGTGCGCCTTCCACCGCGGAGATCCTGGCCGAGATGGACGAGATGGAGCAGACCACCGAGTACGCCCGCTTCCAACGGGCCGAGATCGACCAGCAGCTGCAGCGCGACGCACTGTACGGCGGCGCGGCCTACCCCGCCCCTGCGCCCTTCGCGTACGCGCAAGCGCCCCCGGGCACAGAGGCCGAGCTCGTAGGGTCGCCCAGCTGGGGCTGGCTGGCATCCCTCCTGGACAGTGCGGGGGCCACCTATGACCAGCAACCCGTTCTCCGGTCCGCTGTCATGGCCCTCGTGCAGGAGCTCGAGTCCGCGCGGCAACGCCTCGAAGTTTTGGAAAGCGTATGCGGTTTCCCTTCTTGTGTATGTCTGTGCGTGTGTAGGCGTCGAAGAGGAAGTACAAAAAAGGGGGCAAACGGTGGGGCCTGCGTTTGTCAGTTTTTGCTTCACCCCTCCAATCTCGCTTTTGGCGAGTGGATATGAGGAGTTCGCTCAGAAACGTAAGGATTCCAACTTGACGCGCCGAAGGCGCTTAAGCAAGTTTGCTAGGCGTGTGTGTTGGAATCCCTGTCCGTTGCTTCGTCGGCATAAGCACACACCGAACACCGACTCCGTTCTGCGCTGTTCGCCCACTATTTCGGCAACACAGCAAAAGGAGAGAACGTGAACCCTGTCGGAACAATCGGGATGTAGGACCAATGGGGACTAGCGTACGAGAAAAGAAGGCCGTCACAAGGTGGACTCAAAAGGGGACAAAACGGAGGGGCCTGCGTCCTGTGTTATGCTCGAACCTCCAACCTCGTTTTGGCGAGTGGATCGTAGTTTGATCAGAACCGTAGGTATTCCAACTTGACGCGCCTTCAAGGCGCTCAAGCAAGCTTGCTGTGTGTGTGTGTGTGTGTGTGTGTGTGTGTGTGTGTGTGCGCGTGTGTGTGCGTGTGTGTGTGTCGCGGACTCGTTTTAACGTGGCGCCCCCCTTAGCGAGAGTGTGTCCACGCATGGTTCCCTTCTAGGTTACGGCCGATGCCCCCCCCGGCTGCTGGTGGGGGCCCGGCGTCTCCTGCGAGCCCGGGTGGCGCCTGAGGTCGCGCGACCCTTCGTTTCGACTCTCTCGGCGCTGCTCCTGTTCATGAAGTCGGCAGTGTTCGGTTTTTGGTCGCGGGCTCCGTTCGCTGCGTCGCTCGCTCGTCTTCCTCGTTGCTCGCCCTATCGGCCGCTCGTCCAGGCCTTCCGCGTTTAGCGGAGGGTTCCGTGGTGCCTCCATTCGTTTTCGCTCTCCGCGGGGATCCTCAGGCTTTTGCGGTCTCGCCCGGCCGGCCCATGCTCGCGACCATCCCATGGGGTACACCTCCTCTGGTTGGTACGTCGCGGCCCATGCTAGGTGCTGCGGGAAAAGCGGCGTCTCCTCCGTTGAGGGAGGGCGGCTCTGCACGTGCTCACGGATCCTCAGGATGACATCCTCGGCAGCTTGCGAGATCTTCGCCCTGCACGATATTCCCCGCACAACCGTTCCTCCAAGCGATGTTAGGACCGTCGTTGGCGCGTCGAACCCAAAGTGCCACGGCTGCTTCGCCACTTTTGTGTAGGCGCTCCCCAGCTCTATGAGGCTCAGTGCCTTTCCCAGAAGTGATGTCTGTAACTGTTGCAGCAGCTGCATCTGTTCCCGCCGGGGTGGGCGGTTCCGCTGCACCACGTCCATCGCCGCGTTACTCAACGCGTCAGCATCGCTGTTGCACTCCCGTCGAACATGTTGCACAACTACCTGCATTCGTCGTTGGATCTCACATAAGAGCGCTTTTGCCCGGATGAGCATTGGCCTTAGCTGCTCCGAGCAGCCCGTCTGCCCTGTCACCTGGCCCACCGCGAGGGCCGAGTCGCCTCGGACTACGCAACGCGCTCCTTGTTCGGTTCGTGCCTGCTGGAGGAGTTCCAGGCTCGCCAGAAGTCCTTCATATTCCGCTACGTTATTCGTCCGCACGTTCGGCAGGGGCAGCACCATCTCAGCTTCTTTTCTGCCATTTCGGTACAGTACTGCCCCTGCTCCCGCTACTGCAAAAACGGTGCCGTTCCCGCGCGCTCCGCCATCGAAGTATACTGCAATCTCGTCCGCGGTTTCCTCGTCCGGAAGCGTGTCCCGTGCTGCAGTTTGCTTCCCTCTTGGAATTTCTGGCGGTGGGGCGTAGAACCGATTCTTCACCGGGGGCAGCTTGATCCCCGCTTCCAGCTCGAAGGCTACAGCTAGCTCCATATAGCTGATTCCAGTCTCCTGCCCTGGGGGTGCCCACCTGAGTGTTTTTAGCCAGCCCGTGAAGGCTGTCCAGAGACCTGGGCCATATTTCCACTTTGAGGTGGTTGCGGCGTGTGGGACGTCCGTCACGCTCAAAACCCGGGGGGCTGTTGGGACCCACCCCCGCGGATACTCCAACGTTCGGTGGTGTCGCGGGGCTCGGTCCAGCATATTGTCTGTTTCCTGTCTGGCTACCAGTACCGCAACAAAGAACGTCTGCAGTCTCTCTATAATGCGGAGGCGTTGGTGTTCGTCAGCAGGTAGCGGATTTTCGAGTGGAGCTCGGGGGCAGAGAGGAACGACTCCACAAAGGCGTAAACACGGCGGCCAACTGCTTTGGATGTCCTCCAGGTCAGCATATTCCGACCGTATTTGTGTCCACGCCATGCATCTCCAGAAAAGGTGTTCGACAGTCTCTCTTTCCTGCGTGCCGCAGTACTTGCATGTCACCTCTAGCCCGGTTCGCCCCGTGGCCGGAAACGTGAAGCCCTGCATTTTTCCTCTTTTTCTTTTTTGTGCGTGTGTGTGTGTGTGTGTGTGTGTGTGTGTGTGTGTGTGTGTGTGTGTGTGTGTGTGTGTGTGTGTGTGTGTGTGTGTGTGTGTGTGTGTGTGTGTGTGTGTGTGTGTGTGTGTGTGTGTGTGTGTGTGTGTTGTAGACCTGTTTTCACGTGGTGCCTTCCTGTGCGAGAGGCGTCCACGAGTCCTTCCGTTTCAAGTAACCGCCGATGCTCCCGCAGGTTGCGAGTAGGGGTCCGTATTCAACTGGGGGTGATGAACAGCACCTCGCGATCCCTTCGTTGTCAGCTTCGCACTCGCCGCAGCGCCCCAGTCTGTGGGCCGAGCAGTATTGCATCCGCGGCCTTAAGCCGTCTCCTTCGTGGTGGTGTTGTTTATACCGGCAACACGTCTCTGCTGGTTTCCTGTGTAGCGTGCATATCTCGCCGGGGCGTGATGTGTTCACGGCGTCCTCCGGGGGCCTTCTTCGGTTGCGACCCTCTGCTTGCTCCTGCACCTGAAACTTTGTCCACCATCTCCACCCTCGCCTTCCAGTCGGCCTTTCCTTGCGCCCATCCTGCGGGTAGGCTTCCTCCGGGACAACAAACACAACAAAGGTTGCCGCCCATTCCGGTGTTGGGGAAATAAGGCGGTCTCCGACTGTGCCGGCCTTAGCATTCTTACGTCGCCGAGGATGACCGCTTCGGTTGCCTCCGAGAGTTGCACGCTCCGCGAGGCACCCCTCACTATTGTTCCCCCGACGACATTCGCGGCCATAGAACCACGGCCGTCCCTGTCACCTTCTTGTCGGCGTTTCCTAGTTCGACCAGACTCATCGCTTTTCCGAGCCCGGAGGCCCGGAATGCTGCGAGATCTGCCTCCTGCTGCTCTCGTGTTTGGCGCTGTTTCTGCACTAGGTCCATCGCCGCGTTGCTCAGTGCATCCGCGTCCACATTCTCCTCGCGCTTGACGTGCACCGCCCGCAGCGTGAGTCGCTGTCGCAGGGCTATCATTTTCTCAATCGCTTGGGTCAATAGCGGCTTCAGGTTTTCCGAACAAGCCATTTTTCAGGCTTTCCTTCCGTTTCTTCTGCCTCTTCCAAAAGCTGCAGCCCTGCCAACATTCCCTCGTACTCGGCAACGTTGTTGCTGCGCACATTCGGCAGCGTCTGCGAAACCTTTACGCCTTCTTTATACAGGACAGCTCCTGCGCCCGCCACAGCAAAAGCTGTACCGTTCGCCCTAGCTCCCCCGTCAAAGTAGACCGCTATTCCGCTATTTGCTGCTGCGCCTTCTGGTAGCATCCGGCGCGCTGTTGTGGCCTTCTGTGCTGGGGGCTTCGGCGCCGAGTAGTACCGGTTCTTGAGCGCCGGGAGCCGGCATCCGGTGCACAACTCGAAGTCCACCGCTAACTCCACAAAGCTTACCCCAGTTCGGCGCCCACTTCAACTCTCTTAGCCAGTCCGTTGTGTGTGTGTGTGTGTGGTTTAAGTTCAGGGCTTGAGTGGGTAACGTCCGAATCGAAGTATAGCCCACTTGTCACTTTCACCAGTCGGCTTTGAGTTTCTGACACGCTGCTTTTGGGTCCTGTGACTCCTCTCCGAAGGGTGGGTGGGGCGGGATCCTCCGGGGGACGGATAGAGCGTGGGAGGCTGTCAGCTTCTCCATCCGGCACTCGGCCCAAGACTACTGCTTTCATCTTGCGGTGTTAGCTGCACGGAGTTTTTGGCCCCGTGCGACAGCTGAGTGTCTTTTACAGGCGGCACATCTCACCCGAGGATGTGGCAAGCTCTCTCTGTGCAATGAGCTTGGCCTGACGATGTTGCTTTGATCAAACTCTCATTATGCTGAAACTGTAGTACGACCAACACACAACAGCGGGTGCTGGGAGAACCGGTGTGCGGCGCTGCAGCACCGGCTTCGCCGCGGTCGTCGCCACTGCCCCCGGAGCGGCCGACGCTGCTGGCGTCGTCGACGAGTCCTGTGGTAGCCCGGATACGGGAGAAGATGGCGGGGACGTCGACGCGGTCGACCACCGAAATCATCGCCCGCGAGTGCATCGAGCGATCGCTGCAGTCGATCGAGGCCGTCAACCAGCGGAACCTCGAGGAGCAGATGGAGAGCGAGAAGATCCACGCCCGCCTCGCCGCCCTCGACCGCCGGCACAACCAGCAGCAGCAGCTGCAACAGCAGCAGCAGCACCAGCGGCGGCAAGCCAGCCCTTCGCATGTCCAACACGTGAGCACCCCGCCGGCGCATGGGTTTCGTGGGGCCACGCCGGTTCGTGCGAATAGCTTCGCTCTGCCGGCGGCCCATGGGTCGGAGGCATGGATGATGGACGGGGCGGGGGTTTCGCAGCACCCGGGTGTGGCGGCGCCGGGCGGCGGCGGAATGCACAACCCGGAGTCCGGCATCGACAAGCAGACCCAGCACCAGATGCTGCTTGACATGCAGCGGCAGCTGACCAGCATGCAGGAGACCCGCCGCCGCGCGCATGAGCCCGCGCACACCGGGCCGCGGCCGACCCCCGCCCAGCACTACCTGCAACCAGGGTCGACACCCCCCCAGTCCTTGTCCCAGCCCCGGCGCTCGGCTCCCGTCGCCATGCTGCAGCCGCAGCAGCAGCACCCGTCGTCGAGCGGCGACCTGCGGTACTCGCACACGAACTCCCGCACGCAGCAGCCCGCGTCGAGTCCGTTCACCGGGCGGCACGGCAGCGTCGGCACCGCGGGCACCTACGGCTCCGGCAACGCCCGGTTCGACGCAACGTACCCCGTGGCACAAAAAAGCCCGTCCGACGCAACCGCGCAGCCTCCCAGGGACGGCACACCGAGACGCATCAACACCGATGGTGGGACTGGGTAGTGCTACTAATGGTGAACACTGGGTAGTGCTACTAATGTTGAACACTGGGTAGTGCTACTAATGGTGAACACGGGGTAGCTACCGGCTATAGTGCTGTGATGGACGATGGTTGCACTGGGTAGCTACTGTGGCACTAGGTAGGTAGCTAGCTACAGTGGTGAGGAACGATCGTGGTGAGGAACGATCGTGATACTGGGTAGGTAGCTGCCAGGCCTTTCTGCCGCACAACCAGTAGCCGCAGTAGCAGCAGCACCCGAATCCGTCCTGGAGAGACGATCTGCGATACTTGCACACCAATTCCCGCACGCAGCAGCCCGCGTCGAGTCAGTTCACCGCATGGCACGCACCCGAGCGCACAGCACGGTACGGCACACCGAGAATTTACAACCAAGGTGGCACTGGGTAAAGCTGCGAATGGACTGGGTTAGCTACGATAGCCAGCGACGATAGTGTCACCATCACTGGGTGTGCACCTACACCTCGCACTGAGAGACGGGAAGGAAGCACCCACGGACAAGTTGTTCCCGCGGCGCAACGCACTCAAGCCACGCCAGACTAGACTGCAGACTTGCGTCGAAGGACATGCAAAACTCCCTGTTCGTGACGGGCTACGAACTTTCACAGAAAAACCACTCTCGAACTACTCGGGTTTTTACACAAGCACCAGCTTGGAAGGAAATGCTCGACGATGCTGCCAGACAAAGAACCGAAGGGATCCCAAGTGCTGTTACTACCGAACCACGTGTTGAACGGACGTGAGGTCATGTGGGTCGACCCCTACACGACAAATCACACAAACACAACAGGTCAAAGTCCTGAGTGAGACAAGAATACACGGTGGTATATGCGAAGAAACGCACGCGGGGGAGATTGCTGGCCCCACCCTTCCGTAGTTCGTCCTGCACAAAACTACGCATTTCTTCACTTCGTCTGAAGTTCTTTGACTATTCTTTGTCGGGCCAGCGTGGTTTGAACTTGTTATGCAGCAACAATATGTGACGATAGACTGCACAAGCCGCTACATACTACCTCTTTGCACGCGTCGTGTCATGCTTCGGTCGCTTCTTGCCCCGCGTACTGTTTGTCTCCGGTGCGCGCTTCACGTCCGGTCAGCGTGGTCTCGATGACCACGAGAACACATGCAGGTCGGTGAAAGACTCCCTGGAACACCCTTTGACCGGGTTTGATGTGTTTTCTCTCGCTTCTCTTCGCCTGCTTTTGAGTGACTTCTGGCGCTCTGCTGCTCGTTAGATGTATCAAGAAAACAGGGAAAATAAACTGAGCAGCAGCAAGCCAGAGTCCTCTTTCACTCCCCGCTATCTCCCGTTTGCCATCCGCTTGCCCAATGGCCTGTACCCGTGTCTTGTATTGTGCAAAGAGAGATATTCTTTCCCCAGCGTTTCACCTTTCTGCTTGCTGCGGCGCTGCCGCAATTTGCGCACAGGTGACGGAACTCTCATCAGGCGCGCGGCATACGATGATCATCGGGCCACGGAAACAGTGACTTAATGTGGGTCCGCGTGCAGATTGGCGAGTATTGCTCGCGGGACCTTCGGCCTTCTCTCTGGCCCGAAAATTGCTCTGTGCCTCCTGCTGCCGATGGTGCAGATAGGATACGGTGTCGCGCAGCATTATACCGTTCCACGCACCATTTCTTGCGTTTGCAACTCATCTCAGCCGGAACTCCCATGCGCACACCGCAATGATGAGCTGGGAGCAGCCACAAACAGTCTCACGATAGTTGCCCTAGCTATTAAGTTGGCGTACCACTGCAGAAACACACGTCACCAGGTAGAAAGCGGAAGGTCAGAGGCGGGTCTCGTTATTGCGCGCAAATCGTTTCCAGCCCGCTTCTTCCTCCTCCATGGCGGTTGAGGAAAGAAAGATGCGATGAGCAAGAAACCGTCGTCGGAATCAAAACGGCTATTCGTCATCGTCACAATATGCGGCTCGATCGAGGCCATGGTACTATTGGCTTTGAGCATCATCGAAACTGCAGGGGCAACTAGGGTATGAACTTTGCGCTCGGTAAAGACCGGAGCCCAACGAAACTAGAGGCAGCAGTTAAAGTTCGGGTTACAGTAAAGTTCAGGCAAGCAAAGTTCGGGCGACGCGAGTACACACGTAAGCAGGGCTGCACCCTTGTGTTGTAGCCGTGTTGTGCATTACAGGCGGCTTGGAGGCCGGGTCAATCTACAGAGTACAAACCTTTCGCGACTGTGATAGAACAGTCGGGATTGCCTGGGGGCGGGTCTCGGAGGAGGAAAGTAGAACAAGACCTGCGCCTGCCTCCGGCTGCTTCAGCAGTACGACACATACTGCTACCAGAAGACGAGCAGGCGATATCGTCACAGGTTGTTGCTGCATATCAAGTTCAAACTACTACTACTACTTAGTAAACGTCTCAGGGTACTCCCATTTTCTATGGTAGCCGCCTCTCCCTGGATCGTTTTCGGGCCACCGTGGCCCAATACGGTCTACCTGTGGAGCCGTTTTTACAGAGACTTGGGTAGGAGTTGCAATCAGGAGCCAAACCCTAAGCACCTGCAATAGAAGGGATCGAACCGGATTTAATGGGAGAATAGTAGTAGCAGTTCGTCGTTCTGTCAGTAGACCAGGAGCCCCCCTCTAATTGGGAAAAGAAGTTTCCCATTGCGCAAATAACGCCAAAAACAGTACACTTTTTAAGTGTACAGAAAAGTGGGATTCAATCATTGGCTCGAATAGAGGCTATTCACGTTGCATATTCACAGGACCTCTAGTAAAGATTCTTGACCCGGCCGTCCTATCCCTTCAGAATCACCAGGACAGGGTGACCGTACCCTACTCTGTAAGCCGGGCGACCCGTACCTACGGGAATAGCTGTGATTGTATATCTTTGGCATGTTGTGTTGCATGTTGCACGTCATGCTGAATATCACACTAAGGTTCCAAGCAGGAGAATTGACGCAAGCATCAAGCACATATGGGAGCCAGTGTTTCATTAAAAACTAAAATCCCCCAGAAGACTTGCTGCACGTATCAAGCATACGGCAGTGTTCTGTTCGAACGTTAAACTAAGGATTTTCTGTTAAGAAGACTAGATGCTTGCATCAAACAGTGCACGTGAGAGGCAGTGCTTCCGCCCCAACAGCCTCCCTCCCACACCGCAGACCTTTCGGTTTGCAAATCCGTGCGGGCGCTGACGTCGCCACTTGGTGAAGCCAACCGACCACGTCTGCATGCGGAACACCAAAGTAAGATCCCGACAACAAGGTGCCATCGGCCCCCTCAGATCTCACGATTAAAAAAGGTAAATACATGTCGTGATCCACAGTAGAAAACTTAACTTCCCATGAACTTACTAAGAACTTCCCAAGTACTTCCCAAGTACGTAGCATTTCCCGTGAACTTTCCAAGTACTTCCCTTGTACACCCAAGTAATGCCACCGGGATCACACCGATCCATAGTATTAAATACGACCCCGGGCCCACAGGCAGCGAGCGCCGCGGTTTACGGGCAGGCTGCGGCGGTGCTGATCGGCGTCGGCCTGCTGGTGCAGTGCCGGGTCGAGTTCCCGCTGCGAGCGCCGCTGCTCGGAGTCGCCGGGGCCTTGCTCACCGCGGAGTTGTTGGCGGCGGGGGTGTGGACCGCCTTCGCATTCGGGAGCCGCGCCGTCGACGCGGTCGCGGTTTTGTGGATGTGCTCCGCCGCCGGCGTGAGCGTCGCGGGCGGCGACCGGGTCGAGCTGAGTGTGGCGCACAACGTGGTGTGGGGCGCGCTGGTGCTCAGCCGGTTCACCTTCGCGGAATCGCTGGGAAGCAACCGGCCGATCCCCAACTGGTTCCACGCTGTCGTGAGCCTCTTCGCCCTCGCTGCGGCGACTGCGTACGTGTGCCAGCAGCGGGTCCACCGGCTTTCTCTGCAGAGCTGTGCGATCTTGTCCTTCTCCGACAAGGACCCCTCCCCGCCCGACAACGAAGACCCCCCCCTCGGAGTCCACCCTTCGCTGCGCGCCGACAACGACGACGACGTCGAGAAGACAGAAATCCTGGTCTCGTCCGTCGCAAACTCGCAGGAAGACTCGACGAGCCCCAGCGTCGCCTTCGGCGCCCCTCGAAAAGTGTACAGCGGCACCGGATTGACTGGGTTGAACGCGAGCGACGGCTACGGGCGCGCACTCCGATCGCCTATTGGCCGAGAACGTCGAGCCCTGCAAGGGCAAGCAGTGACGTGGAAACGCGGCGCGCTGATAGGCCAGGGTGCCTTCGGGAAGGTGCATATTGCACTCAACACGACAACTGGAGAACTCATGGCGGTGAAGAACGTGATGTTCAACACCACGGACCCGAACGTCAAGGTCAAGCTCGTGAAGCTGCAGAACGAGATTGCCCTCATGAAAAGCCTCGACCACCCCAACGTCATCCGGTACCTGAGCGCTGAACGCTCGGGCGACTCGGTCAACATCTTCATGGAGTACGTTCCCGGGGGTTCCGTGGCGGATCTGGTCAACCAATTCGGCGCGCTGACGTCGGAGACCGTCTGCTTCTACACGCGCCAGATCCTCCTGGGCCTCCGGTACCTGCACAGCCAAGAGGTGATCCACCGGGATATCAAGGGGGCGAACATCCTGATCACGGTCACGGGGGAGTGCAAACTGGGCGACTTCGGCGCGTCGGCCCTCGTGTCCGACCTGCAGGGGCAACGGAAAAAAAGTGTGCAGGGAACGCCGCTGTGGATGGCCCCCGAGGTGCTCACGCAGCAGGAGTACACGAAGAGCGTCGACATTTGGTCGCTCGGGTGTACCATCATCGAGATGACGACGGGGCACGCGCCGTTCTCGCACGTCGACCGGCGGCAGATCAACATCCTGCAGGACATCTGCGACAGCGAGAAGGAAATGACGATCCCCCCGGAGTGCGAAGCGAACCCCGACTTGG
Organism: Diplonema papillatum; assembly: GCA_030068145.1. NCBI lineage: Eukaryota > Euglenozoa > Diplonemea > Diplonemida > Diplonemidae > Diplonema > Diplonema papillatum. Next base: position 152,737 of record JAPJBO010000538.1, read on the forward strand.
CCCACCTGGTGCGGTCCTGCCTGCAGAAGGACCCCACGCTGCGGCCGGACGCGTCCGACCTGCTCGTCCACCCGTGGACCCTGCGCGCCGTATGCGACTATGAGGCAGACAGCCCGACGCCTCCGCGTGCCGTTTCCCCGAGCAGGTACTATTTCTGATGGATGTTCTTATTAACGGCTGCCAGTATTTAACGAATGCGAGCGATGGTGGACGGGGGTGAGCGGTGTAACGCAAGCTTGATTTCAGCAATCATGAAGCACTCGACGATTTAAAACCCAAACACCACCGATGTTCTCAAGTGGGGGTTTCAGAAACGATGAAGAAAGATGGCGTACCTCTTCGAAAGAGTTATACCGTCCCCCGCTTTATCCCTTTACACGGACGGAGGTGAGGGGAAGTTTTCGCCCGGGGTCCACAAAGACTTCTCAGGAATCCCTCGGCGAATTCGAGAGACACTTTATGGCTTTAAGTCAAAACGGGAGGAGGGGGTTATATGAAAGGTTTGTTCACACAAATATCCATCCACAGCAGGTAGCATACGAGCTTTTTGAATCTTGAATCATTGAATGAAAGATAGACCACAAAAGAACGACATGTTACACCCTAAGAGCCACGCGGTATGTACAGCCATACACACAGTGCACCGATACCGGCCAACGCGAGCGCCGAGAAGGCTGGGCTTGCGTGGACTAAAAGACTCCGAACGATGGGTGTCGTCGTGATGGAGTACATTCTTGATACTGATTCCATCGACGGGGGGACGGCACGGCTTGCACGGATGAAGGTGCATTTTGCTGCGTGGAGGCGGCACCACATCCGGCTGAGGGTGTTGAAGCGGAAGGCTGAGCGAGAGCGCAACTCCCTCCGGTTGCTGCGCACAGCCGACGCCATGCTGATCCTGGTCTCCGCCCAGCTGCGAGGCGCGTACTTCTTCAGGCTCAAGCTGTACTGCTACTTGAACCAGACGCGAGCCGCGCATGCGGACTCGGTGCCGCGCATCCGCATGCACGCTCCCCGCTTGGGCGCCGCTACTCCTGGAGAAAGTCTCGCCCGCCTCAACCGCCTCAGCAGCAGGTGTTCTTTTTTACAAGTGAAAGAATACAACCAAACGCTACGCATTTCTTTCCACCTTGCGCGGTGTCACGGGATGTTTGGCAGCCGCTGCTAAACAGTGCATGCTAATCCATGTGGTTCATGTACTTAAAAGTACGTGCGCTCGGCTAAGGCCGGCGCGTGGCGAGACTGGAGGCAGCAGTTAAAGTTCGGGGAACAGTAAAGTTCGGGCGAAGCTAAGTTCGGGCGAAGCAAAGTTCGGGCGAAGCTAAGTTCGGGTGAAGCAAAGTTCGGGCGAAGCTATGTTCGGACGAAGCTAAGTTCGGGCGAAACAAAGTTCGGGCGAAGCTAAGTTCGGGTGAAGCAAAGTTCTGGTGAAGCAAAGTTCGGGCGCAGCTAAGTTCTGGGTGAAGCAAAGTTCGGGCGAAGCTAAGTTCGGGCGAAACAAAGTTCGGGCGAAGCTAAGTTCGGGTGAAGCAAAGTTCTGGTGAAGCAAAGTTCGGGCGCGGCTAAGTTCTGGGTGAAGCAAAGTTCGGGTTCTGGTGTCCGTGGTGATGCGGTAGCAAGTTTGGCCTGTGATGGCAAGTTCGGCGCCAGTACCCGGAGGGGAGACCCCCCGGACCTCCCCCGACTCCGTTTCCCGGAAGTGCCCAAATACCGCGGGATACTGAGAAACTCCGCAAAAAACGCAAATTCGGAACGCAACAAACGTCGAACAATCTTCGACCGAAAAAGTGTCATGGGCGGGGATCGAACCCGGGCG